>JAECMU010214878.1:0-16435 GCA_016106625.1 Dracogyra subfuscus | reverse complement strand
AGCGTCCTGTTTCTACCGGTAAATAATGGTTTGATGTTCTGAATTTTAAGAGTGGTTTCCACAGTTTTTTCTGGAAGTATATTAATGTATTTTTCTAAAATTAGTTATTCCTTATATAATTGGTAGGTTTTGCCTCTCGAAGATAATGATATGTTATTTCTCCATGTCTGTGAATATTGAGAGACTGATCTGAAAGTATGAGCTACCCAGACATTACCCATTCCCAACTTTTCCGAAATGTTTTTAATAGTAATGATCCATTTATATTCTGTTCCGTTAACAATATTGTCATTTAGCATTGCTTTATATAATAACGTCGAACATTTTGATTGCTTTCCTGATAAAAGCCTTGCCCAGTAACATACCATTCTTCTATAAATTATTAATTCAATAGGAAATCGAAATCAAAACTTATACTAGCTCAGGAAACTTTCCTTTTGACCAACCGTTCAAAACTGCGCCAAAATTCCTCAATCAAAATTGCGCACCTTTTTCTTTGGCATATTAATTGCTCCATTAAAAATTCCATAGCATCACCACTACCCGCCTGCTTCCGACTTTGTCGGGCTGATGGTGCCCCCTTGCACCTGGCAGTGCAGGCGGTCCCTCTTCTCCCACCATCACCTTTCCTGTCCTGGACGGAGAAGCCGGCCGAGGCCGGCCCCTGTGCTCAGGACAGGCGTGCGTTACAACAGCTTGTTCTGAATGTGCACATAAAACCCTATGACATGACATGACATCCCAGTCGAGTCATGAGAATTTTAATCCAGATACCGACTCCAAACCCTGAGTGAGTGTTCCGCAAGGCTCAATGATAGGTGTAAACCACTTGCACCGACCATAACTGGTTCAACAAAGGTCATAGTTTGTGCTATCCTGCCTGTGGGGAGCGCAACTAAAATATCCCTTGCTGCTAATCGGAAACAGTAGCCCATGAAGTGGCGACAGCGGGTTTCCTCTCAAAACCTATGTGGTCCTTAACCATATGTCTGACGCCATATAAGCATAAATAAAATGTGTTGAGTACGTCGTTAAATAAAAGCATTTCTTTCAGTAACAATAACAAATACAACAACGGTAGTCTCAAGTTCAATCCAGACATGTTGGTTAAACCTATGAACCATATTACCGTTTTGTTGACATGCGCATTTCTGAGTACATTGTACTTCCGCAGTAACTTCCGCCATGTGCTGAAAACAGAAGAGATGTAAACACTAGACAAGAACAGCAATATATTCTCCACAGCTGTCGAACACGCGTCTGCACAATAATGAGAAAGAAAAAGGTGATATTTTGGTGTCAGTGCATTTAGGTTTACTTAAAATATTTTTTAAATTAAAGACGATTATTCATTTATATATTATATACTTGTTTAAACTCAAGAACTGAAGAAGTTATAGACACATTTACGATATTAAATAAATAAATAAATAATCATTTAATAGACTCTTAGTATAATCATTTAATAGAGAATACAGAACATACATGATCTTATTACTAATTACATAATACATGTGATGTAACTCAGTGATATAAATGAATTAATTAATGTTAAAAAATGTCCCTAGGCGAGCACACACTGTGACACAGTGACAGAAATTTGCTGAGAAAATAAATTGGCTAGCCTAGTACTACTACTAGTAGTAGGTTTCAAACGGTATCAGGCTAAAACGTCACCTTACCAAAACAGCACCACTTTTTGATGGCTAAAACGGCACCAAACTTTTCTGGCGAAAACGGCACCGTTTTGGCCAAAACAGCACCAAACTTTTTTCTTTCGTGGACACATAGGTTTTCACTAATTTTAACTGTTAAAACCATCATGACAATAATAAGACTGGACCATTATTTCGCGTGCTACATTCCACAAACAGGTTTGTTATTGTCGTTCCATTATAACAGGGGGGTTAAACGTAACAGCAAACATAAAACGTCATCAATTATCGTGTGGAGTTACAAAATGTTTTAGGTATAGCTGTATAACAGAGTCCCCAAATGACCGAACACAAAAAGACTTTCTATCGATCAACACAATTTCTAAGTAAGCAACAAAACACCATTTATATAATGTATATCATTTTTAATACAACAAAGACACATGCAGATTAACAGACATTTAAAATTGAACAAAATAACATAAAAATTTACAAAGAAGCATAAAGATTCACAAAGACACAATATTTGACAAAATCATATTACAATTGACAGACGCATAAAGACGAGCCGCATATAAATTTACAAAGACAAAAATGTACAAAAACGCATTTAAACATTATACTGTTCTCTACATAGCCTAGTTCAATTTGTTACTGGCCCATGAATGGCAGCACACCTTCCCAGCAACTGACTGAGGGAAAGTTCTCCATCCTTGTATTGTCCCCAAACTTGGGCAATTTCTTCCTGTCGGATGGTTGCCGTCTCTCGTATGTACGTTCGAAGGTTGCCTGCCTGTACCATCCTGGTCTGGATAGGCAGCAATTGGGCTTCCTTGTAGAGTGCAGGGATTAATTTATAAATCCCTTGTGGCTGGTCTCCCACCTTGTTGTTGATTCTGTAATGCCAACCTGAAATAATTTATAATATTAAAACGGTATATGAAGTATTAATTAGATAAATTTGAATGCATAAAGTATGGATATGTAGAAATATGAAGGGAGTGGCTGTGTCTGTGAACTCCTAAATATGTAAAATGATTTTCAAATGTTTATAGATGTTGACTTACCTTCGACTTGATTATTTGTTCGGACCGTCACACCGAATATGGACCAGCATCTAGGAATAAATATGGGGTGGTCCATTCACTGACGGCCAACATACTGAATGAGTTGTTCCATTTCCCCCCTCGTGGCACCAATCTCTCAATCTTACTGTACATCCGATGGATTTCTCTTGCTGGGAGAAAGGGAAGGGCCATGATCTTTCTGATGAACTTGTGTGTTGCATCATCATTCACCTATACCAATAAAAAGAAAAATTTAGATTTTAAATATACTGTACACTTGTTTTCTTTTATCATTCACACACACACACACAGAGAGAGAGAGACAGAGAGAAACAGACAGACTGTTAAATAAAACGAACTTTACTTTACTTTTTAAAAATTGACTATTGATCATTAAAATTCAACCAAATGTTATTTTCCACAATGGATTATACTAACCTGCAACCCTATTTCTTGGCACTTTCTCCACACTGCCTGCATCAGATGGAAGAGGCAACCACGTAGCTTGACATCAGGAAAAACTTTGGCAACCGCCTTCCACGTTGCCATTTCAAAGTCCATAACACAATGTGTCATGACAGGCTCCTCTGGCAGAAGTAGTTGCAGCTGACGAAACACCTTTACGTAGTCAACTGTCCTCCGTTGGGACATCAACACAAAAACCATCGGCAGCATTTTCATGTTGTGGTTGGCTCGTACGAAGGCATGAATTGACAGAAGTTGGTAGAATGGCACTTTGACGATCTGGAACATGCCATCCATGAACCACTGTCTACTCTGGCTCAGTTGTCGTAGTTGTCGATCAGTGGCCAGAATGATGTGTCTTTGGTCTCTATACCGAATGTCGGCCTGCACAAAGTCATCTGGCAAGAAGTTTTCATTCAGCTAAAAATACAAACAAGTTTCCATCGATAATCAGTCATATCATTTGTCCATTATTCTAATTTGTCAATCAAATATAAAATAGAATGCTATGATGAAAGGTAATAAAAGGTATTATCTTGGGACCACTTTTTATAAATAAAATACATACCTCAAAATCAAGATTTTGTGGTTCTTTTGGTCTAAGTTTTTCCCTCGTGCAGTTTGCCAGTCTTACTAGGGTTGTGTGCTTTTGTCTTCCTCCTGGCTGCTCTGGGTTGATATGGTGTTGTTGAGCTTCCTCTACTATGTTATTACCAGAGGTATAAACATTCACAACCGCTTTTTCTTTAATCTGAAATGAAATTATATAGAGAGTACTATCACTGTGTGTGTGTGTGTGTGTATGTGTGTGTTATATGCTGTTTTATAGTTTATGGAAAAAAGTGAACACATTAGAAGCAGTGCCAATCTATGAAAAGCATTATATAAACAAAGAAAATTACCTCTACTCTCACTCGGACCGAAGTCAAAATCCCTGGCTGTGCTTGATGGTTATGCTGATGCTGTCCCTCCATGAACACATCTGCTGTTTGAATAACGGATGTAGGGCAAGTGGATGTCTTATTTCTTACACTACAACGCCAGTATATTTTAATGCCACACATTTTCTGAAAATGTATAAATAAAATGTCAAAAAATAATATAGTCATACGGCGACCAACAGAAAATTGTAAGCTGATATCTTACATAAAAAAACACTAATTGTGACATTTTCACTTATGTTTATAATCATATAATTATTTACATAAAAGAAACAAATTGCCTTACACGTATGACAAAGCTGTATCCATTGTGGTCAGTTAATTTCTTTTTTCCTTTCTGTGATCCAGTGTCTACTATGTAGTATTCTTCCGGTTCTGCGTCCGATATGTCACGTAGGGTACCGTCTGCAATCGATCTGCAAGTATTAAAACAAATTTTTACCATGAATTCATCCGTCAGTTTTTTTGTTTTATCGATATAAAATTATACAGTCTTATTTATTTGTTTACTTGTGTAGTAATAATAAGCATGGATATAGCTATACCTTTCTTGAACCTCGTTTTGTTTGTTGTTTTCATCAATAGTTGACGCTGATGAAACATGTATAGCTGAAATGTCTGGGACAGTCATGTTCACGGCATCGATGTCTGCAATTGATCTGAAAGTAGTAATGACATGTTTGTGGTAGGCCTATAGTGTAAGTACTGTGATCTAAAGAACATTCATGAAAATTGCATGATTTGTCGTAGTGCATGATTCAAGAAACATTGAAACTTAAAATAATGACTTAAAACCACTCACATGGGAATATATATGTATAGGAAATATAACATTTATAAATAACACACCGCAATCAAAATGTGGTAGAAAATTAATACCTGTGTTGGTCAGCAACGGAGGCTGCCAATGTGACGTTAATAGTTGAAATGTTGGGGACAGTCATGTTTACGGCGTCAAACTCTGTGTTTATTGATGACTGTAGGTCGACGTCAAAAATCGGGTGTACACCCATAGATTCCTGTTCCTCGGAAGACTCGTCTTGTCTGTCTTCCAACACATCGGTTTCCATAGCTGTTATCAGATAGACATATATCGGAAGATTCGGCACCAGTTGTATCAACAATAGCCTGAAAACAATGAAAAAATATCTACATGCTCTTACTCTTTACAATATTAATACCTAAAACCATCATGGAAATTATTAGACAGGAGCAATATTTAGCGAGTCTAAAACATGTAGGCTACCATTATTGTATTCGTCGCCTTATATTCGTGATACACCTCTATCATTTACTATTAAGCAATTTTTTAAATCATAAATGTGTGTAGTCGAAGGACCGTACTAACTTTTAAAAATACAATCTAAATAAATATTGATATTGTAATTTAAGCTGTGCAGTCTAAATAAGTTATTTTATTATTAAATTTAAAAAAATGCTATGTTAACCAGAAATAACTCTGGAATGTGCTGTTAATATTTTATTTTTTTTAAAGTGTTTACCTCAAATTCTTCAAGGACGTCATTTTCTAAACGGTTCCGGCATGGCGTACACTTCCAGTCGATTTCAGTGTCGTTACGTACAGCTGTCCTGTATTCTTCTTGGGTAATGTTCGTTTGGCATGTACGATGCTGCCATAAACAACATTCTGGACATTCTAAACATTGTTGTTTAGGTGTACATGTTTTTCGGCATAAAATATAAAGATGTGGCATGTTGGATCGTACCTCATGCAATGAATGTGCCCTGACCGACACAAGACATACCATATTTAAAGCCAACAGCAGTTAATCCGTTATTGTTTACTTAATTACAGAACAACGTATTTCCTAGGGTACTGTGGAGAATTTGAATAGAATACCACCTGCGTACAAAGCGCATTGCATCTTATGTTGTTTGTGTTGGTAACAATTAACAGAGTAAGTAAATGTATCTTCAGTTTCTTTGAACTGCTAATTAAGCTGAGAATACCTCGCAAGGCTCAACAGGAAATCAGCTGTTCGTTCAATTTCTTTGAGCTGATAATTAGACAATAGACTGGCTGTATATGTGATATTCCAAGTACTTGTATTACAAAACACAAAACACGCATTATTTGAAACACTTTATTAATAATAGTAATAGGCTAATAATAATAATAATGGTTCTTTGCAGAATTACCACAAATATAGGGAACAATAATAATATTTGTAAAAACGCAACACGCATTGTTTAAAACATTTTATTATTAATACGGTAATACTAAGGGGACCTTCCTGAGTTTGCTGCAATATTTTAAGATAATTAAATATTTCTACAATTAAACTTACATATTAAATATATTTTCTTGTTTAGAATATTAGTGGCTCTATACTAAACGTATTTCTGATCGTTCTAATATTTGTAATTAGTCAATTTTCATTTTATTTCCTAAAAAATATCGTATGTACGAAATTATATGAAGACGAAATCCAGTTTGGGCTTCTTATAAATATTAAGACGACCAGAAACACATTAAATATACAGACATTGGTATTCTAAACAAGAAAATATATTTAATATGTAATTTTAATCGTAGAAATATTTTATTAGTCGGAAATATCCTATGACAAGACATAGAACACCGAAATACAGTAACTGTTTTCATACAGTGTTTTCATGAAGCAATAGTTTTCCTTTCCTTCTCTTTTAAATTATGTGTGGAATTATTTCTAGAAGAATCGTGAATACTGATTCGGGAATACGAATTGGGAATACAACACAGTAAGTACAGTTCTATATAAAAGGTTTAACAACAAACACCAAGTCAAAATTATAAAATGTTGGCGATTTCGCCACAGATGGAAAAGAATCGAATACATGTATAATCTTCGATTCGCTTTTATTGTATTATGACAGAATACACACAACACATATTGATGGTTTTATTCATATTTATAACTTGATTTATGCCATACAATGTTAATATTTAAATGAAATATAATACATTTCCATGGTTCACACAGGAAATTTCCGAAACCCAAACTGAAAAAAAAAAAATGTTGATCTCGTCCTCTGTGACCGATGAACTGGCTTACATTCAAGTGACAGAAAACAGACAACAATCACATTTATTTATCATATTTATTAACATAATATAATGTCATATAATGTTAATATCAAAAAAATAATAATGACAAACACCAGTGTCGCCTGTCCTCGGCAGAGTAAACGACAAATAAAAGTAAATAATAATGTATAATGTACTGGCGACTTCGCTAAACAGACATGCAACACGGAAGTAAATATGGCGATCTCGCCACAGCGCTTCCCAACACAAAAATAGTATTATAAGTGGTATAGCCCTGATAATGACAGTAGATATATACTATAATATATGTTGTAATATATGTCTTCTAGCAAGTCTAATATGTATGATAACTTCGCCCGCAATGAAAATAACCTTTGGCGAGATCGACATGGGCCGAGATCTCCATACTTCCAACAACAACAATACTACTACTACTATTACTATTATAAACTAAGCTATAAACTAATATTTATTAACCTTTCATGGAAACTAATATTTATTAATCATTCTTGGTGCCGTTTTAGCCAATGCATGGTTCTGTTTTGATCATATGTTTTGGTGCCGTTTTAGCCAATGTGAGGTTCCGTTTCCGCCAACGTGTGGTGCTGTTTTAGCCAAAACGGTTCCGTTTTCGCCTGGTGCCATTTTGGCACGGTGCCGTTTTAGCCCGCATCCGTTTCAAACAATGCCAGGTCTAGGGTTAAAATGTTCTATCATTTATGGTGCCATTATGATCAGACATTCTTTTTGTAGTTTAATAAAAGTATTGTCTCTTGTTTTAAGACCACAAATTTAAAATCTCAGTTTCGTCAACTATTGTTTAGTGAACATTCAGTTAAATTGCATTAATTTTCGATATGTTTTTTCTTCTTCCTTCTAATTTTAGGGAAAGTCTGCCAAAAAGGCACAGTCTTCACAAGGCGATGTCCAAGAACTCCAGGCAAAGAGGGCCCCTCACTCCTTCGTCTTTCACCGAGGGCAGGTTGGCAAGAATGTGCGTCACCTGGTGTTAGATGTGCGGAAAATCATGGAACCATACACTGCAGTAAAGCTTAAGGTAATTAATGTTTGTGGAGTAATTTTTAAAATGAATTTATAAATTGAATAAATAAATTCTTAAATACACCCCCATCCCTGTAAAATGGTATAACATAATTTATATTAGACTATATATTATTAATTAGATAACCATTCAATTTTATTTTATTTTCAGTTCATTGCTTTTTAGTGTTAATAGCATCCCTTCTCTGTTTGTTTTTTCTTACAATTACATGTAGGTAAGGAAGAAAAATGTCCTCAAAGACTTCGTGAACGTCGCAGGTGTCCTCAACGTGACTCACTTCATCGTGTTCACCAAGAGTGACGTCTCCACCAACATGAAGCTGATGCGGCTGCCGCGCGGCCCTACGCTGACGTTTAAGGTCCATGGTTACTGCTTCAGCCGCGACGTGCTGTCGGCACAGCGCAGGCCCAACGTGGAGCAGAGGCAGTACGAGCATCACCCGCTTCTCGTGATGAACAACTTCAGCGGGGACGGCATGCACCTCAAGCTCATGACCACCATGTTCCAGAACATGTTTCCTTCCATCAATGTTAATAAGGTATATATGAAGATGTAATACGGTACTTATAAAGCTGTCAGACACGGCTGGCTCTGGATGAGTAAAACATTTTGTCAAACTGTCTATTAAACTTTAAAAATTGCAGAAATCAACAGATATTTTCTTTTAAAAAATTCTCGTCTCATCACACACCAACATCGTTAATATATTTACAAAAAATTACTGTGAATTGTTACACTAATTTCAGGAGAGCAATTTCTTGCTCACCATAAATTTTAAAACCAAAAGCATTGCAACTGGGAAATAGGCCTCAGAAAATTTTGAGAACGATCATTTCGTTTGCATGGTAATCACACAAATATAATTTTGCATAACCTATTTTCAGTTCGTGCAAAATTTGGAGCACCATTTTCATGGATAAAACGGGTTACACAAAAATGAAATGGGTTACCTGGATTTATTTTTGGATAACCGATAAATGGATTTTCAGAGGCTTGGGAAGTATCCTTATCAACAAACTTAAACTCGAATTAATAACCGCACATGCATTTTTAAAACTATGAAAAATGCCCTGGAAATATACTTATAAAAAAAACTCCAACTCGAATCCATAACCGGTACTTCTCGGATGTACATGCATTTTTAAAACTGAAAAATGCATGTTGTGATATTAGAAACACTAGGATAACAAGAAATACTTTGAATGTACGGAAATGGATAATCTAAACCAGTAATGTTTGATTTCAGTTGTCATAAACAACTCTAATAGTGACAAAGGGGGCAGGACAGCCCAGTGATAAAAGCGCTCACTTGATGCACGGTTGGTTTAGAAACTATCCGTGTCAGTGGCTTCATTGGGCTATTTCTTGTTCCAGCCAGTGCTCCACAACTGAAGTAACAAAGGCTGTGGTATGTACTATCCTGTCTGCAGGATGGTGCATATACAAGATCCCTTGCTGCTATTGAAAAAGAGTAGTCAATGAAGTGGCGACAGCGGGTTTCCTCTATATTTGTGTAGTCTGTAACCATATATCTGATGCCATATAACCGTAAATTAAAATGTGTTGAGTGTGTCGTTACATAAAACATTTCCTTCGTTCCTAATAGTGACAAATAAGATGTAGTGTTTAATAATCAGGATCTGTTGCATTAAGTTTAAGCAAAATTAAAAAAAGAAAGAAATGTTTTATTTAACAACACACTAAACACATTTTAATTACAGTTATATGGCATCAGACATATGGTTACAGATCACACAGATATTGAGAGAGGATGTACCCTTCAACACTTCATGGGCTACTCTTTCCGATTAGCAGAAAGGGATCTTTTATATGCACCATCCCACAGACAGGATAGCACATACCACTGCCTTTGATATACCAGTCATGGTGCAGTGGCTGGAACTAGAAATAGCCCAATGAGCCCACCGACGGGAATTGATCACAGACCGACTGCTGTACCACTGAGCTACATCTTGCCCCACAAAATTAAAATACCCAGAATATTTTTGATAGTGTAAGTTTATGTAAAATAAAATTTAAAATATGTTTTATTGCTAATAATTAAAGAACGGTTTACTTGATACCTGATAATGTGACTGATATATTAAGGGCTGCATGGTATGTGCTATCTTGTCTGTTGACTGGTGCATCCATGTTATTCTTAACAATGCCAGAAGTACTATTGAACACTGTCCGAAGTGGTTAGACGAAGCCCACAGCTAAAAGCTGATGGGGAATGACAGGTGTGTGGCACGGATAGCCTCAAGAGATAAGCACCTGTCACAGTTAGAGAGTCAAGGACCTTGATGTGGAGGTGGACAGTGAAAGATGTTGAAAGATAGGAGAAGTTGCCAGATCGGGAAGAAATGAGATGGAATTCAAAGGGGTAAAAAGGAAAGGAGGCAGTGGGGAAATAAGAAAAGAAAAAAGAAGATCCCATGCTACTAATGGAAAACATATAGCATGTTTTCTCTCTAATATTATATGTGAAAATTATCAACAGTTTACAAATGTGTGATTTTAATATGTGTACATGTATTTCTTGTTGCAGGTTAAGCTGGATATCATCAAGAGATGTGTTTTGATTGACTACGACCAAGAAACAAAGATGATTGATCTCAGACATTAGTGAGTAAATTTACTTTGTATAACTTCTGTACCGGCGTCGTGGTTAGGCCATCGGTCTACAGGCTGGTAGGTACTGGGTTCAGATCCCAGTCGAGGCATGGGATTTTTAATCCAGATACCGACTCCAAACCCTGAGTGAGCACTGCGCAAGGCTCAATGGGTAGGTGTAAACCACTTGCATCGACCAGTGATCCATAACTGGTTCAACAAAGGCCATGGTTTGTGCTATCCTGTCTTTGTATAACTTCTAGAGACTTCCTATATAAAGAGCCTTTGACTTTGATGGGTCTATGCAAGGAACAATATTTTAAACTTACATTAATTTTACCTAGGTAAGCAATTGTTCAGTTACGTGAATCATATTTGCACAACCAGTGAATAGCCCTATTGTTTTTTTTAAACAGATATGATACAGTATTTGGGATTGGTAGTGAAGATCTCAGTGGGGACATTAAAAAAAAAATCAGTTTAAATATTACATGGGCATTGAAAAAAGTTTGTTTTGTTTAACGACACCACTAGAACCAAATTGATTTGTTAATGATCAGCTATTGAATGTCAAACAATTGTTAATTTTGAAATATACAGGGCTTCTAGAATTTTTATAAAATCCACTAGTCAATGATTTAAAAAAATTACTAGCCACAATTAAACATTCACTAGCCCTACTTTACTTAAGTTAATACAATTTTACTAAATAATAGTAATCATTGAATATGTCACTTAAAAGAGTGAGATACAGCTTAAAAACACTAACATGGGGGTTGGGGTGGGGCAGGATATTTATATTTACAAAATAGACATAGCTGCAATATTTGAAAAAAAGTGTGAGCCCTGCATAGGACATGGCAAACTAGCCTAACATTGAATATCACTAGCCATGGGAGTGGGGCTACCATAATCTAGAAGCCCTGAATATAGTCTTAGAGAGAAATCCTGTTACAAATATTTCATTAGTAATAAGGGATGTTTTATATGCACCATCCCACAGACAGGATAGCACAGATCACAGCCTTTGATATACCAGTTGTGGTGCACTGGCAGGAATGAGATATGGCCCAATGTGAGGGCATTAAAATCTCAAATTAATTTCACATTAGCTTTTACGGAAGCATTGCCAATTGTCACCACAATTTTCGATGGCTGGGTGTGTGTGATAACCTGCTATGATGCGTTCATGTATATATCGGTCAGTAAATTCAAAACTGTTTCATCTTTTGATTTCTTTTTACTTTCTTCCCTAGCAACATCAGAGTAGTTCCAACGGGAATGAGTCGTGGAATCAAGAAGCTGACTAAGTCAAAACTGCCGGATTTAGGAAAATATGAAGACATAAGTGAATATGTTGACAAGTGAGTAGTACACAGCTTTACTGCAGCCTTGGTAATGTTAGTAATGTTATAAATGTAAGGGCCATTCATTGCTAACAACAATTTCACAGGCGTATAATTTATACTCTTTGTTTTGGTGCACCGTCTCCTCTTAAATGTAGATTTTGTAAGGATTATATTAATTAATACAGACTTTTTTAAATTTCAAAAGCTGACACTAACCTCTTCTGCATTATTACTGTATGGTTTGTATGCTATCGAAAATGTTAATAAATGTGCACCTTCCCCGGTTTATTCAAATTATTAATTAGTAGTTTGTTTCTACAGTGTATTTATTCTCCAGATCTGTGTTTAAGAAAGTAACACTGGCATAGGAAGTCAGGGAGAGGTAAGAAGGGGGACCTGTGCCACCACTTTGTGGGAGCAGCAGTGTTTTTAAAGATGGTTATACATGTATTTATATATATATATATATATATATATATATATATTATATATATGTGTGTGTGTGTGTGTATTGCCCCCCCCCCCCTTTTGGCATCTTCCTATGCCTGTGAGTAAAATGTTACTTTTTATTTCAGGGGAGGTAACTTGTCCGAGAGCGAAGCCGAAATGGATGGTGACTTCAACAAAGTAACATTACCACAGAAAATGTCAGGACGAGGAAACGTGAAGCTCAGCCAGAGTGCTATCAGGTAACGTTAGGGCTTGAATTTTACGCTACTCGGCAAATAGTAAATTTCTAAATGGAATAGTTAACCAACTCTATGTTCCGTCATGAAAGTGAAAATAAAGTACTGGATACCAAAACTCGCTAAATGTATCCACTATTCTGCAGAACAAATCCTCGCGCTACTAAGACCTTTCTCATGCACTTACTGCTACAAAATTAACGTCTTTTTGATCGGGACTAATGTTTGAAGTGAGTTCGTTTGTAATTCCAGCTAGTACGCAGTAATGCATAGACTGGTATATAAACAATTGTTCGTTACGCAGTGATGTACAGGGCAATGTAGCACAGTCAGGAAAACTAGTGGTACATTAATAATTTAAGGGATAGTACATTTTTAGATGGAATAGTGTGTTTTTTAAATTCACTATTCCTTTGGGATAATGGTAAAATATATTTTAATTTCAACCCCTGTACGTGTGTATATTGTTGTGCTGTTAGATGAAATATAACCTAATGCTTATGTCTAACGGCTGGTCTGGATTAGGACAGTGACAAGAAGTTGATAGTCAGTCTTTGCTATGAAAGGCGAGCCATCGGTCGCGCTCTCCTCCGCACACGCCTCAAATGTTTAAGACGAGCGGGGTATCGATCACCTTAAATTTTAGCTATGATTTGTTTTTTAATAAATTGAAGTTAGAAAAACATACTCGCAACCTGAACTACATATGAAAATCAGACTGTGAACAAAGGTCTCAGAAATGTACGCGCAATAGCGATCGATAACGTAATACATGGCTCATTTGTACAAACATATATAATAAGGAGAGCGATTGCTCGCCTGGCTCAATTAAGGAGAGTGATCTACAGCTCGACTTGATTTTACTCATGGCGAAGACTGATAGTGGTTGGTGATAAGAGGGTTAACTCACAGTGTTCAGACTTAATGATGATGGCACGGACAACAATTACTGTCGTTGAGATATGAATTGCCATATGTCAGGATGGAAGGAAGGGAATGTTTTACTTAACGACGCACTCAACACATTTAATTACAGTTATATGGTTAAAGACCACAGATATAGAGAGGAAACCTGATGTATCCACTTCATGGGCTACTCTTTTCGATTAGCAGCAAGGGATCTTTTATATGCACCATCCCACATACAGGATAGTACATATTATAATTACAGCCTTTGATATACCAGTTGTGGAGCACTGGCTGGATTGAGAAATAGTTAAATGGGGCCACCGATGGGGATCAATCCCGTAGGTCAGGAGTATGACAGATGGCACTTTTATTCTTTTGGTAAAGATCATCAATGATGGTAGAATGTATACACCTGGGGTACGTTATATCTGCCAGTATTTAATATTTGTATGTTTGAAATTTGGACAAGTCTGCTACGGCAATTAAGTGCCGTCGCAAATCAATTTTGCAACAACGGCAAATTTAAAGAAAAGATTAATGCTGTCAAAATTATTCACTGCACTGATCCATTGCAGTAATAATATGCTAAAACATGACATCTCATTGAGGAAACATTGGGCCACATTCAATTATAATTCTGTGATTGGACAGAGTTCGGAGAAAAATGACTTAAGATTTGCGACGGAAATGAAATGCAAATAAATTTTGCGATAGCTTTTGCAATCATGGCATTGCCGATTGCCGCTGCATATTTCAAGGGCTGTTGAAATATGTCTATATATAGCAGAATAACCTTCTGGTCATGTTTATTTGCTGCAAAAGTCACTTTATCAAGGTTCGAACTTAACGGTCGCCCGATCGCCCCTGGAGATTGAAAATGACGACAGGCGACTGAAAAGCCACAGTAAGGTTGCCCGACTGGCGACTTATTTTTAAAAACAAAATTTAAATCAATAATTAATAAATAAATAAAAGTATTATTCGGGCAAGTGAAAATATATCAGGGCAAGTGAAAGTGCTGTCACCACTTGCCCGGATGCCAACTCAAAAAATTAAGCGCAGACACTGTAGTGGTATAGCACCTGTCTCAGCTGCTGTGAAGCTATTTGGGGTGGGTTTTTTTCCATCTTATTCAATTTCTGATGAATGGTACATCAATGACTGACCATGTTTCTGCTGTTTCTGATGCCAACTCAAAACAATTGTTAAGTGCAGACACTGCTTTATAAAAACAATGCTAGAGTCAAAATTGCCATCGGTGGACCGTTTCATCCATGGCAATTTAAAAAAAATATATATTGCAGTGGGAGACAGATTGTTACGTTCAAGGCTTGCACTGAGATATAGAGAGAGGAAACCCTCTGTCCCTGTGTTCGAAATAAGCACAAGTGAAAATCTATTCAGACAAACAAAATGTACCTTGGTGGTTGTCCAGTGGACAAGTAAAAATGTTCAGAAAACTTTCATTTAGCAATAAAACCAATCGTCGTCGTACTGGAATAAAACAAACTATTTATTTGGACAAATAGAAATATTTTTGGACAAGTAGATTTTTAGATGTATTTTGTCCGGTGGACTAGTGAAAAATTCTGCTTATTTCTATCACCGAGTATAAACTCATCTTGAACACTATTCCTCTGAGGCTTTTGCTAAAAGTATAATAAAAACATTATTTTAAAGAGCGGGCAGCATAGCCCAGTGGTACAGTACCTGCCTGATGCACGGTCAGTCTAGGATCGATCCCCGTCAGCTGACCACTGGGGGTTTTCTCGACATAACCATATGTCCGACGCCGATATAACCGTAAATACAATGTGTTCAGTGCATCGTTAAAGGGACATACCCTAGTTTCAGTTCATGAAAATTAACATTAAGTTTAATTTAATTTACAAACCTGTAACACATTTTGATAAAGTTACAATTGAGAGAAACATGAGTCTTTGACTTTGAAATGGTGAAATACCCTCTAAAATAGAATAAAACTCGACTACATAACTGTTACTTCTCAGAGGCATGTGCCTTTTTAAAAATATGAGAAATGCATTTTGTGATATTAAATAACATCAGGATGACCAAAAACACTTCGAATGTACGGAAATGGGTACTTTAAATAAAATTTAACTAAAGTATGATTTCAGTTATCAAAAAACGCCTCTAATAGCAGGGTTCCCACGCATCCTGGAAAACCCTGGAAAGTCCTGGAATTTTATTGTCACCCTGGAAAGTGCTTAAAACCCCTGGAAAAATGAATTAACCTCCTGGAAAGTCCTGGAATTTTACTATTTTTTGTATATATATTTTTTTCATTTAATCATAATTATTTGGAAAATATATTTATAAATGATAGCGTTTGACGTCTGGTTACAAGCTATAGTCTTCATGCAGAAGTAATTAAAATGTATCCACAGTAAGAAGGCGTGGACATAAATGAACACAACTTGTGATTGGTTGAATAAATTATGTAACTGTAAGCGTCTTGTTTTTGACATTTGTGAGTTGGAAACTACTGTCAAAGATAAATAATTTAGTAGATAGCTGTAACCAGCGCCTTCCAACAAAACAACTACTGCAGTGCGTCTGTGCAGCGAGAGAACGTGTAGTTGACACATTGAAGTCTTAGATGACCCAATACACA
>JAECMU010214788.1:0-10404 GCA_016106625.1 Dracogyra subfuscus | reverse complement strand
TGTTGGACGACCTGATGTCATCAGGTGGCAAAGACCCTCGCATCACAGACCTGTTCACGGAAGAAAGTCACCACAGAAATATGTTGTTGATTGCCATCAAACAGAACTTGTATCTCAGCAAAGACCCAACACAGAAAAGAAACTGTCATTACCTGGTGCTGTTCGACAACCCCATCGCCAAGCAACAAGTCCTGGCATTGGCTCGACAGATGTATCCAGGGAATACTGAAAAGTTCATGCATCGGTATGAAGAAGCAGTGCAAAAACCATATGGTCACCTCTTTATCAATTTGAAGCCTTTGACTCCTGCTTCAGAACGATTATGACCCAATGCTCTGGACCAAAGAAGTGAAAACATTGGAGAAGAGCTATATAAAAGGAGAAAACAGTCGACAGATATCTCATTTTTGTTCAGACCTTCAAAGTGAGCAGACGTGCGAAGAAGAGCTCTCCAAAATGTATTCCTGTGACGACTGTGGTGTAATGATTCAAGACATACACGATTTGCAAACGGTGGTGCCCTGAACAAATGGCCATGAAACGAAAGTATGAAAGTGATAATGATGATGATGAAGAACCTCATATTAAAAGACAAAGGAATGTAGAAGGAAATGCAGGCGATGGCAAGCTTTGGGAAGATTCTGGTCTTCATGTCCTCTGGAAATGTGTTGTGCTCCATTACTCCCCGATTTGTTTCTCTATGCATATGAATCAGATTTTCTAACTAATCTGGTTAAGTCAAAACAAAGGAATCTCGCTAAAAGGTTTAATTTTACATTTCGCTATATTGATGATCTTATATCATTCAATAATAACAAGATCACAGATTACCTTTCATTGATTTACCCACCAGAGTTGGAAATAAAAGAAACTACAGATAGTGAAATATCTGTTTCATACTTTGATCTATACATAGAGATTCAGAACGGCGACGTACTTCATACTAAGCTGTATGATAAAAGGGATGACTTCAACTTTCCAATCGTCGATTTCCCATTCATGTCGAGCAATATTCCTTCTGCTCCAGCTTTTGGTGTTTATATTTCACAACTTCTGAGATACCTCAGGGCATGCACATCATATGCTGATTTTAAAGACCGACATACCATTCTGGTACAGAAGTTGTTTCATCAGGGTTATAACATCCAAGGACTCCTGAAGGCTTTCAAAAAGTGTTATGGTCGACTCTGTGAGGCAATCTCACGATATGACGCATCATTGACAAAAATGATGTCTCATTCAATACCCTATTTTGACCTTGCAGGTACATTTTCATCTTTTTGGTGAAAATGGTGTACACTTTTACCTTATGTAGACTTTACATAGGTGCGGTGGGTTGTGCTCATGACGGGTGCCACCGGTGGGGCAGGATATGCTCACCTTTCGCGAACACCAGATATCATTGCCATTTTAATGGTGATTCATGAGTGCATGCCATCACAGTGCTATGTATTCCACTGGTATCTGTGCGGGTGTGTGTTGCGGACTTGGAGGTGCAGGAAGGATGAAATCTTCTTTGGCAGTGCAGGAAAGATGAAATACTCACTGCCTTATCTCCTTTGGCGGTGCAGGAAAGATGAAATACACACTGCCGGTTCCCCTGTTAGCAACTCGCCCCATAGTGGATCATGGAAACTATCACGACATTGTATAGAACGTCCTCTGGACTCTGCCTTGTGGCACCACACCACCATTTGTCGTGTCGTTACTAGTTGTAGCCTTGTGGCACCACACCACCATTTGTTGTGTCCTTACTAGCTGTAGCAGCTTCATATAGTCCAGTTTAGGAAATAGGTCCTCATAAGAAATGTTTTCTTTGATGATTACAGGTAGATTGACCTTTGTAGTAATTAAATGACCCAGTATTTGTACATTATTTGGTATTGCCATTACTAAGGAAAAGCATTTGTAAGTGCGTTGTGTGGTCAGATGGAAATGGGTGCATAATAGCAAAATGAGACGGGGTCCCGACATTTGGATGGATAATGAATTGTTTTTGTGGTCAACCCGTATTGATTTTTTACATGCCAGTCGACAAGTGACTGTAGGTTCAAAGATTGGTAGTCCCTTAATCCTTGCAATATCATGCTATTTTTTACACAATTTAATCCGAGGCAATATTAACATGTAGATCCATTGGAAAATAAATGGTGGTGTGCAACCTTGTGCAGAGATATGATTTTGACTGCGCCATGGTTTTGTCGTTTAGATTGTAAACCAGCATAAAGACAATATGGATGCAAAGAGAGCTAAATACGAGGCAGATGGTAAGTCTATGGATTGGATTGAGAACAAAACGAAGACGTTATGGGAGAGTAGATTCCTGGATAGACTGATCGGCATATTAACAGGTTGTCTTTATTTCACATGTGGACTGCTGTTTCACCCTCTGTTTGCTCAGCTCAGAAAGGTGAATCCTTACACAGATCTAGACATTGAGGGGAAACGTGTCCATGAGAAAATGGAACTCCTGATGAAACCATTACGCCCAACTATTGTTTCATATGTTGACCTCAAAACACTCTCCGATGATTCAGATGAAGAATCAGAAGATGAAGAAACATCAGATGTGGAAACGGATGAAGAGCAAGACTGAAGTATATATAAGTGCAGTTTCAAAATATAGTGACTCATAATTAGTTTGACATTTGATGCACACGGATCATGCCTGCTTGGGAAGATTATCTGAAGGAAATATACTTCAACCCAGCCTCACCAGCAAGTTTTTCAGGACCTGATAAACTTTATACATATGTCAGGAAAGCGGGAAAATATGTTGTCAACAAATACTAAATCAGAAAATGGCTACAAAGACAAGAAGCTTATAGTTTACAATGCCCACTCAGAAGAACGTTTGCCAGAAGCAAGATTATGGTTATGGGAATTGATGACCAGTGGTCTGCCGATCTCATGGACATGGTGAAGTTTGCCAACTATAATCGAGGCTACACCTTCGTGTTGGTCGTGATCGACGTGTTCTCCAAATACCTTTGGTTGAGACCTTTAAAGGACAAGAAGGGACAGACTGTCTAGAGCCATGGAAGATATATTCCAAGAGGGAAGACAACCGAGTCGAATTCGCATGGACAGGGGTATGGAGTTTAGAGCCAGAGAAGTCCAAAGGCTTCTTAAACAACGGAAAATTCAACATTTGCTTACCAATAATGAAACAAAGGCAGCAGTGGCAGAAAGAGTCTTAAAAGGGACAGCTGTATCGGTACTTCTACAAACAGTCCTGCGAGTATGTCAATCGTCTGCAGATGTTTGCCGACAGCTATAATAACACTTATCACAGAACCATCGGTATGGCTCCAAACAAGGAAACATCTATATGGTGGGAAATGTACTGGCCCAAGAAAGACGTGAAGCCAGTGAAGAAACGTTTTCGATTCAAAGTCGGGAACCACGTTCGACTCACTCATCTGAGAAACATATTCACAAGAGAATACGACGAGAAGTGGACAGGAGAAATCTTCACCATCATCCAAACGCTACTACGTGGTGGACTACCCCTCTATCGAGTGAAGGACTACGATGGCGATGAAATCTAGAGCACCTTCTACCAGTCCGAGCTCCAAAAGGTTGACGTGAAGGAAGACGATCTCTGGAAAGTGGAAAAGATTCTAAAGACGAGAGGACGTGGTGTCAACAAACAACACTATGTTAAATGGCTAAACTGACCCAAGAAATTCAATTCATGGGTGCAGGCATCTGACGTTGAACATTTGTAAATACAAAGAGCATGTATATAATTATACCAATATAGAGACTGTAAGGGTGGGCGCAGGACCCCATGACCTGTGATCCATTCACGATGAACATGGGGAAATAAATAATGAAAATGTGTTTGTCTTATGTTGTTTATTAATAGTGCAATAGCCATAATTTATATTAATGCATCTTCATGTTGACGCAGTTCAAATAATTAATAACCAAACACATATTCATGTCTTGGTATATATGGAATGGTTTCTTATTGTTCATATTGAACTTCCTGGTTGTGGCGGGCTATGGGATTTCCCCATTTTTAAAATCGCCATTAGTAAGCCAATCAAAATTTATCTGGGCTGTGACGTCACCATCCCCTGTGGGAGGGTGACGCTGAGAGGGTGACCGTTGCCCATGTTAATTCAATGGACGAAAGTGGGCCAGAACCCTTGGTTTTACCACTACTTTTAAAATGATTCATAAAGCCTTCCTGTGTTGATTAGCTTACACGAGCCTTAATGAATTTTCAATACACATTTATTTGGACACAATTAAGGTAATAAGAAAATAAATCATTACACACTTACCACCATAATAATATAAATAAAAAAGATGGAGAACACGACTTTCTGTAGGTGATTCACACAACTACTGATTGAAACCTGTCCTTTAAGCTTATATTTTGTTCTTCACAGGTATCTCTGTCGATTAATATATGGAAACAGTCTATCATTTTTGGAGATATGTTACCACTAACGTTTATCTCCTGACTACGCGTAAACTCGGCTTGTGTAATACGATATACGAAACGTTGCGGGGGTATTCCAGAACGAAATAATTATCCGGGGATTTTCTTACTTCCGGGTCACTCACAGCTTAGCAACTTCAAATGGAGGTAAAAAGTAAAGTTTGTTTTATTTAACAGCACCTTCCAAAAATGGAGAATTTTTTTTTTAATTTAACATATTCACAAATATAATTAATATAAAGGTGGGTTTTTTCTAGACCAGCAATAGAGATTAATTTTAATACAGGTTTTTAGGTGCATCTGCAATGGGTTGGGGCCTCCTGCTCAACGTGAATTTTCTTCTTTTTTAAATATTGTTTTCGCTTGAGTATGACTCAACGCTCCCCACCCCTACTGTAGAAACATCGCTAGCCTCAGTTTAGACACCCTGCCAGGCTTTCTGCCAGAAAATAATATCAGGGTCCGTAATAAAACAAAACCAATCATAAGTGTCCCTATAATGTGGTTATGGCTTTAAACGTTTTCAAATTGGACACCGCATTTCATGTGTTTTGACAAATTGTAAACAGCTGTTCGTTTACTATCATCTATCGAAATATTATTAGTTTGTATCAATTAATTTTTCAAGATTTTCGGGTACGTCTGTACCCTTTGGAAGAAACCCTGCCTGCATACATTGTATATCGCAATACCAATTATATCGTGAGGTGAATATCGTCACACGTATCGTATCGTCACTTTGTTCTATCATTACACCCCAGTGTACGTCACGTACGCATTTATCATGTGTGCTTACATCACAGGGAGTGTAACTCGTACTGTCACAAAACGAAAAGGGAAACTTTCCAACGGCGTTTATATAATATTCTACTTGATGGTTATAGCCATGCATCGCTGTGATGTGCGTAATATTCAAACCACGAAGGCTCATTGATGACGTTGCGCATTTTCAAGATGTTTACAAATTGCTTATCATGACATACATTTGGTATATCTGTAGTGAAAGTTAAGCAGGATATGTCAGTGGTGGAGTAAACGGTTAGAATGATTTTTACCATCCATCGCAACAGGTTCCAATCACTTTGTTTTGTTTAACGACACCACTAGAGCACATTGATTTAATAATCATTGAATACTGTATGTGAAACCCTTGATAGCTTTTACGTCTAAAGGACAGATTCCAGGGCATGTGGTTACAGCTGTGATTTCTTGTACATATGAACAGCGTTTATCTTGGAAAGTTTGATTTATAAACTCCTTGTGTATATAAGCCTGCAGTCGATTTAGTACGGAACATAAAGACAAATGTGTTCGATTTTATTTTATTGTTTGAAAAGTTAAAAAGATGTATTACAAAACTTGAGTAACAAATTGTGTCGTCATATTTGAATATTTGATAACTCGTAGTTTAGTTTTCGTCCGGGTATCTGAAAATAACACAAAGAAACATGTTATCTGTATGTTTATAAACAACAACAAAAAAAACAAATAAAAAACCCTATAGTAATATAGCTGATATCAACTTCCTCTCAAATTTAGAGGCTGCAAAATGTTAACTTACTTTTCTCTCATTTTGTAAACTATAATGGTTTCATGTACTCGTGTGTAATCACGTGTTTAGTTATTATTATTTATATGGGCTGATAAATATGTAAATAAAAGTAGCACATTAGCGAGCGGATATTCGAATATTCGGACCGAACACTGATGTGCAATCTAATCAAAATTAGCTCCACTGGTTAATTACTATTACCTGTGGACCTAACAGTACCCCGTTGGAGCTCATGTCCAGTTAATTTTTGACCAATCAAAACCTTACTTATGCCGAGGATATACAAAATGATTCCGGTGAATTACGAAGTATGACGGAAACTAACATCAGTGTAAAATTTTGATGTTGCACTTTCTCTTCAAGACGGAAAAGAACGTGATAATATAGCTATAAAATATATTTATATTAGTAAAAAAAATCCAGAATTTATCATTACACTTGTCCCCCTTTTTTAATTTGAAATAGAACAAAACGTTCGCCTATCGCTTGAGCGGCAATCTAATTGAATTGGAACTCGGCTATATGAACCACGGCCGTAACAGCCGAGGACTGCGTATATAAACTTAATGCAAAATGGTCACGATTATTATTTAATCCCGTTGCCATAGAAATGAATCAGCGTCCCGCCATACGTTGTTAAAAGAACTTACGATTATTATTTAATCCCGTTGCCATAGAAATGAATCAGCGTCCCGCCATACGTTGTTAAAAGAACTTACGATTATTATTTAATCCCGTTGCCATAGAAACGAATCAGCGTCCCGCCATACGTTGTTAAAAGAACTATCATTATGTTAAACACCCGTAACTTAAAATGTACTAAGGTCTCAGACATTTTTTCATACAATCTAAAACAACCACCCAATAAAATAAATAATATGGTGGTATATTTAGAACACGCACAATTCTTTTCTTACGTTTAAAGATACTGAACATCGACTTATATCTCGAAATATGGACTTGTTTTGTCGAGTGTTTAACTTATTATCTTAAAATGTCTGCATATTATCACGAGATTTCGACTTATAATGTCAAGCTCACGTGTCATGTCATGTTATAGGGCTTTACGTGCACATTAAGAACAAGCTGTTGTAGCGCACGCCTGTCCTGTGCTCCCCCGTTCAGGACAGAACGGTGGAGAGGGGGGAGAGGAGGGACCGCCTGCACTGGCAGGTGCAAGGCAGCACCAGCAGGCCGACCAAGGTCAGTAGTAGGCGGGGTGGGAATGATGGTGCTATGGAATTTTGAAGTATTATGCCAGAGAAAAAGTGCGCAATTTTGGTTGAGGAAAGTAGGCGCAATTTTGAACGGTCGGTCAAAAAGAAAAAGCCCACGACCTTGTATCACGACTATATTCCACTGCAGGAATGTACACATTGTCAAAAAATAAGTAATTTGAGAGCTCAAGATAATAGATTCAGCCCTTAACATAAATATAAGTCGAGAACTCTACATAAGGTCCACTTTCCATGAACATTATCTGCGTGCTTAAACGTGCATTTCAATATCTACATTTTCGTAATTTCACGTCATCAAAATATTTTAAGTTACAAGTAAACTGTTTTTGCTGTGCATGCTGAATGACTTATTATCAAAAGCGCTCGACTTATTATCTGGAGGGCATTACTGATTATGTCAAATGCTCAACTTATTATGTTAAACTCTTGTCATTATTATGTTAAACTTTCCTATAACTTACCCATGATATCCATGTCATAAACCCATGTGATAATTTACTTTATTAACCCGGTTAATAATGGTATGCAAATTTGCAAGGTCGCTAGATAATTGTTTGCTGTGGATGGGTCATTTGCTTACAAACCGTGTGCCTGAGCGTAACGTTTTCAAAGATTTGTTTAAAATGCGTGATGTCAAACTAATCTGTGCTAATCG
The DNA here is from genome assembly GCA_016106625.1 of Dracogyra subfuscus. Lineage (NCBI taxonomy): Eukaryota > Metazoa > Mollusca > Gastropoda > Neomphalida > Peltospiridae > Dracogyra > Dracogyra subfuscus. Next base: position 2,503 of record JAECMU010214788.1, on the reverse strand, counting down.
TGATGACATCATATTATTGATGGCGACGACTTTAGTACATTGATTTACTTAAAAAAGTAATTATAATGTTATTTTAGAAGTGTTATAGGATACATAAGATATATATCTATCTACCTATCTATCTATGTAAATATTGTTTTGAAAAAGATTTTCATTACAAAAAATAACTTATTCATTACATGCAACGGAAATTTGTTCAGTTAGTATATATTCGTAATACTGTAAACAATATTATCGTCCCTAAGGCAGATATTTCCACTTAATATTGTCAAAATATGAAATATTATCTCTAGCTTTACTTGCTGTTTATTTCTTGTCGTGACCGTGACCGGAACCATGACCGGAACCGTGACCGGATCCATGACCCGAACCATGACCTGACCCATGACCTGACCCATGACAGGAGCCACAACAGCAGGCTTGTGCTGACGCAAACAGAAACACCGAAACTGTAATGAAATGTTATGAAGTTTTGGTAAATCACACAATAGAATTAAAAAAGGAACCAAATCTAAATCCCGACCTCTCAGCCTAAGAATACCTATAAACACCAGTCGGGGCTGGTTGCAGGAACTATTCTGGAGGAACTAAGGAGAAAAGGGCACGTAGACCCAACTCATGGAAAGGGCAGCCTAATGAAGTACACTTGGGGGAGGGTAAAACAAAACACTTGAAAATATTGGAGGAGTGTCCACTGGTCTCCTCATATGATCCGCATCTGCCAATAAACAAAGAGAGTAAGGATTAAATCACCAAACAAGAAACCCTGAACTATAGGAAGGCATATATTTAGGTAATCTGATAAGAAAAAAAGAAATATAAATTTCAATGGAACTGATGTTTGCCATCGTTATTTATATACGAGTACATGCATATGAAACCGGAAAATAATTGTTATTAGTTGGTGTGTTATATTATTCTGTTTTTTAGAATACAAACAGTGAACTGTAGTTTGTATTCATTAATAAGGACTCCGATATTGTACTGTTGCAGAGATAGTAGAGATGTTCATAACAGTCATGTATATTACAAATACGAAACAATGACTACTTACAGACAAGAGCGGTCAGTATGTTTCTCAAATCCATGTTGAATACACAAAACTCCTCAAACACCGTTTAAAATACTTTTTTCTTTTCGGTGGTGATTCGATCATAGACTTTTCTACAAAACAACCGGAAATTAAGACATAATGTAACGTGCTTATATCGTTGTATTTCGTTTCCCTTTATTAATTATTAATAAACTATACATGTAAATGTAGGAAGTTTTATTTTATTGTATGTATTTTAAATTATTATTGGTTTCCTTATATTTTTGTCATAAAATGTTAGTCACCTTTTATCTGTAATATTTACGTGCATAATTGATTTCCAACTTACTTTTCGCTTCTTGTAAAAAACAAAAAGTTTTTCTCTCATATATTTTAATGATTATTCAGAACATTTATGTCGAACATGTTTGAGTCGAACTATTTGTTATGAACATTATGCATTTATTGTGTAACCATTAAATCTTGCCTGGACGTACAACAATAGCTGAAGTGTGTTTCTTGGACAGCGTGCTTAAACCTTAACTGGACATTACCACTGAAATAAATGAAAATGAAAGGTATAAAATGAAAGTAATTTCGGTTTGGAGGCTTACTTAATTCAGTGGGGGAGGGGGCGAGACGTAGCCCAGTGGTAAAGTGTTCGCTTGATGCGAGATCGCTTTGTGATCAATCCCCGTAAGTGGACCCATTGGGCTATTTCTCGTTCAGGCTAGTGCACCACGACTGGTATATCAAAGGTCGTGGTATGCGCTATCTTGTCTGTGGGATAGTGCATCTAAACGATCCCTTGCTACTAATGGAAAAATATAGGGTGTTTGACATCCAATAGCCGATGATTAATAAATCAATGTGCTATAGTTGTGTTGTTAAACAAAACAAACGTTTAACTTAATTCAGGAACATATTTCAAAGAAGAAATTTTCACACAACAGGGCCGTACTTAACGGTGGATGAAAATAGGAGTTGTCCCTTCCCACACCTCGGCATTGAAAATAGGAAAATAGGAATTGTCCCTTCCCAACCCTCGACATTGAAAATAGGAATTGTCCCTTCCCAACCCTCGACATTGAAAATAGGAATTGTCCCTTCCCACCCCTCGACATTGAAAATAGGACTTGTTCCTTCCCACCCCTCGACATTGAAAATAGGAATTGTCCCTTCCCACCCCTCAACATTGAAAATAGGACTTGTTCCTTCCCACCCCTCGACACTGAAAATAGGAATTGTCCCTTCCCACCCCTCGACATTGAAAATAGGAATTGTCCCTTCCCACTCCTCGACATTGAAAATAGGACTTGTTCCTTCCCACCCCTCGACATTGAAAATCAGACATTACTTAGATTTTATTGTTTAGATTATATATTTATGTACATCCAACGTGTTTCGGTCAACTTTGTGTTTCTAATACTGCAAAATGTTTTTTTATATTTTTAAAATGCACGTACTTCT
>JAECMU010214746.1:0-11471 GCA_016106625.1 Dracogyra subfuscus | reverse complement strand
CCCCCCCCATATCACCTTTAGCTGTGGGCATATGGTTAGCCTGTTTGTATTAGCTCAAACTTCATTTACTGCCTAATATATATTTATATTTTCATACATATTGAATTATTTGGAGGTAAAATCCGACTCTGGCTACTACTACAAACATAATAGGATGACCAAACAACACATTGAATATACAGACAATGTTGTAAACAAGAAAATGTTGTTTAATATTTAACTTTAGTTGCTGAGAGTGCTTCATTTCTCAGAAACCGGTTACAATGGCAACAAAGTCAGGACCATCTATTTAAGCCGATTCTGATACAGTGGTCGTACTTAAACAATATTTTAACTACTATATATATATCCTCCGAACTGAAGTGAATTTTATTTACTTGACATGGTAGAATTTGTAAGTGCTATACATTGTTTTTATTCCACTATATGCTTAAGGTACATATACAGACACCATTAATTCAATTACAAATAAATCAGTATGACGATAAGATGTAAATTTTCATATCATTTTTATTTCCTTAAAGCAGAACTTTACTGAACTTTTTTTTTTTTTAATAAGAAAATGTCTTTAAATATACTGAACTTTTTTTCTTTTTTTTTTATATATAAACAAGAAAATGTCTTTAAATCTACAAGGTGGGCAGCATAGCCCAGTGGTACAGTGCCCGCCTGATGCGCGGTCGGTCTAGGATCGATCCCCGTCAGCTAACCACTGGGATTTTTTCTCGACATAACCATATGTCCGACGCCGATATAACCGTAATTAAAATGTGTTGAGTGCGTCGTTAAACAAAACAAAAACAAAAAATTAAATCTACAGTGACCTAATAGTTTTTGTTTACAAATTTTATTTTTTGTTGGCAATGTTGATGAACTAAATTGGTTCATGGAGTCTCAATGTATTGTGATTTACGTCAATGTTGAAACACAAAATAAACAATTGGACAGTTTGGCTTTTTATTATGAAAGTGCCTTACTGTTGATAGTTTGGTTTATATATTATATAAAAAAAACTACTCTTTATTCTCACTCATTCCTTTCTGTCTCGGTACAAGTTTGTTTTCTTATGTAAGTGTTAAAATGTTGATCATTAAATGTTCTGTGATCCACTACTACAACTTTGTTTTCTTTTATACACTTCAATTCTTTCCATGTGTGCCCAGTAGATCATTCCAGCCAGTGCTCCACAACAGGTGTAACAAAGGCACGGTATGTACTATCTTGTCTGGGATGCTGCATATAAAAGGTCTGTTTCTGCTAATCAGAAAGAGTTGCCCATGTTTTAGTGTCTGTTTTTTTTGTTTATCATTATCCGTGTGGTCCTTAACCATATGTAATAAAAATGTGTTGAGTATGTTGTTAAATAAAACATTCTTTCCTTCTTTTGAAAACGGTGGCACAGTCGTTATGCCATCAGACTACAGGCTGGTACATACCGAGTTCAGATCCCAGTCAAGGCATGGGATTTTTAATCCAGATACCGACTCCAAACCCCGAGTGAGTGCTCTGCAAGGGTGTAAACCACGTGCACAGATCAGTGCTATCCTGCCTGTGAGAAGCACAAATAAATGATCCCTTGCTGCCTATCACAAAAGAGTAGCCTATGTGGCGACAGCAGTTTTCTTCTAAGAAAGGTGTCGGAATGACCATATGTTTGACGTCCAATAGCCGATAAGATAAATCAGTGTGTTCTAGTGGCGTCGTTAAGTAAAACAAACTTTTAAACACTTGCCAAATGGATATAGGTCGGCTAGAGTGCATGTCTGTGGTGTTCTGGATTCTGGTATTGGGCTGCCTGTGGATTAGTTGGATTATTTCCCATTCAACCACAATTATAAGTTTTGTTGTTTCATGAAATCACTACAAGCACATTGTTTTATTAATCGTTGGCTATTGGATGTCAAACATTTGGTAATTGTGGCACATGGTCTCCATTAACAATACTGTAACCAACTTGTAAAGGATTCAACATTACTACCAATACCAATTGGTTATAAAGAATTCAACATCACTACCAATACCAATTGGTTATAAAGAATTCAACATCACTACCATACCAATTGGTTATAAAGACTTCAATATCACTACAATACCAATTGGTTGTAAAGAATTCAACATCGTTACAATACCAATTTGTTATAAAGAATTTCAACATCACTACAATACCAATTGGTTATAAAGAATTCAACATCACTACAGTACCAATTTGTTATAAAGAATTCAACATCACTACCATTACCAACTGGTTATAAAGAATTCAACATCACTACAGTACTAATTTGTTATAAAGAATTCAACATCACTACCATTACCAACTGGTTATAAATAATTCAACTTCACTACAATACCAATTTGTTGTAAAAAATTCAACATCACTACAATACCAAATTGTTATAAACAAATTTCAAAATTACTATAATACCAATTTGTTATAAAGAAGTCAACATCGCTACTATACCAACTTCTTATAAGAATTTATCATCACTACAATACCAATTGGTTATTGAGAATTCAACATCACTACGATACCAATTTGTTGTAAACAAATTATACATCACTACAATACCAATCTGTTATAAAGAATTCAACATCATTACAATACCAATTTGTTATAAGGAATTCAACATCACTACAATACCAATTTATTCTAAACAATTCAACATTAGTACACTACCAAATGGTTGTAAAGAATTCAACATCACTACCATAGTAATTTGTTATAAAGAATTCAACATCACAACAATATTAATTTGTTATAAGGAATTCAACATCACTACAATAGCAATTTGTTGTAAACAAAATTCTACATCACTACAATAGCAATTTGTTGTAAAGAATTCAACATCACTACAATACCAATTTGTTGTAAAGAATTCAACATCACTACAATACCAATTTGTAATTAATTCAACATCATTACAACACCAATTTGTAGTAATGAATTCAATTAAACCTCACAACCAAGACCAATATGTAGTAATGTATTCAACATTACATCCAATACCAATATATTAGAATGAATACAACATGACCACAATGTACCAACACCTTTTTCTTATGAATTCAATACCGCTACCAACACCAGTCATTATGAATTCAATATCACTACCAACACCAGTTATTATGAATTCAACACCACTGGATTCAAATTTGTTAATAATTAATTCAACAAACACAAATATTGTATTGTCTCTGTAAGTTTATTTTTTGCAAAGCACCATTGGAGATAAATAAAAACGTTAAGCTGACTTCATAAATTATTCTAAGTATATTACATACCTTGAATTTCCATATCAACGTCATTAGGATACACCTTTGTAAAAGATGAAACACTATACATCTACATTCAGTTTGATTTACTTCATATTGGGTTAGCATATGCTATAAAAACACACAAAAACATGAAATGCAAAAATAATAATTTTTCAGTGCGAAGGTGTGGCTAAATAGAGCAAATGATACTTAATATGTATATTATCAACTATAAAAATGCATAAGCTATCTAATTTGACTAACATTAAAATAGCCAAACAAAATTCTATCTATCTTAATTCTTTCCCCTTCCCCTTGTGACTTTTAAATACCTACAAATATTTAGTGTACTAGGATGAACACAAAATACAATGAGAAAACATTTTGGTTAAAATACAATGTATAACAAATCAGTGGACAATAACTTTGAAATATCATCAAATTAATTCGGCACTCCGTATTCCCAACAAACCTTGAAACTCGACAATAATGTGAGGCAATCAACGTAGGACCAAGGTACTGACGCTATACGAGTTACAGCTTTTGTAGCTAGAAGTATCAAGTTGTATAATGCTAGGTTTAGACTATCAACTATCACTACAAAGTTGGCCAACCTTTTGCTGTCACGACTTCTATGACTGTCTAGTTGCTAGTCATAGCGCTCTTACAACTCGATTTTTATGTTTACGACTTCTACGACCAATTAGTCATTAATCTGAGTACACTCTTCGTAAGTCAAGAACTGGGGAAATTTCAACACAACTGTCGAGTTGGCCAACTCCATCATGATCGTTGACAGTCTGAGCCCAACATAAAGGTCTATTACCACTGCTCTAAATATACACCCCATCCACATTTCCGCCCTACAATACATATAACAGTTATTTATTTAATCATGAGACATAAATCTGAAAAGTGTAAACAATTTGGTTAAAACATGTAGCCAACTGAAATATATCTGGAAACAGTAAAATTAATGAACAGTTTTATAGTCAAGTGAATGTAATTAAGATGATTAAATTGGTACTCACAGTAAATAAATACAAAAGAACAAAATAATCAAAAAAAGGAGTGGGAGAAAAAACCAAAAACAAAACTGAAGCAAATGGAAAAATTCCATCTGCATGAATATTTCAGAAATTTTTCACAAAATGTCTTTAATATATTTACATGATCAATGTATTTTTTAAAGTCTATATTTGGTAGAAATACAGGTTTTAACACATTTCTAATTGTTAAACATATATATTGAAAGTATGTGTATATGTATATGAAAAAAGAAAGAAATTAAAGGTAACCAAGTACACAACATAGTACGGTACATTTAATAAAATACATGAAGTTTAAAGAATCAAAAATAAACTGATCAAAATATCTCTGTGTGAAATAATAAACAAATTACCGGTTTTGTGTATACCAATAACAACAATTACAAAATAACAAGAAACTTACTCATATCAAACCCTTGGAACACAAAGTTTTAATTATCTATTGGACATCTTTTCCCCTTTTTTCTCCCTGCTTTAAATTAAAAAAGATTTGTGAGAGATACTTATTACTTAAAAGAATAAATTATATATTGAATTAACTATCAAAAATATTTGGAATATGCAATAGACAGAGGTAATAGACAAGTCAAATTAAAACCAATAATCAATACAAATACAACATTTTTATGACAAGAAAACAACCTCCCCCCCCAAAAAAAAAAAAGAATTAAGAAGAAGAAAAAGATCAACAACAAAAAACACACACAAAACTGATGCCACAAAACCAAAACCCCACAAGAAACTTTTAGTTGCTGTACAGTAGTATTATGTAGGTAGTTCAAAAATAAACTAATAAGACAATTTCATGGTAAACATTACAATAAAAATAAAATATATCAACATCAGCATTCAAGAAGTAAGCCAATTACATAAATTAAAAAAGTATTAAGATATGGCAACCTTGGCATGTAAAAGAACACGTGTTAATTATTTATTTGTTCCTGAATTATACAAGAAAGCAAAATGAAACTATGAAGTAAAGGGTATGAAAATTGCTAAAGCAAGCACAAGAAAAATTATTAATTAAAAATATTTCAATAAACAGAAATATTGTCAACAACCATACTTTTCCCTTGTTGACAAGGGTATTGATATAAATGTTGAAATATTCAGGTGTCAGTGAAATACTGTTAAGGGCTATCACTTGGTAAGGTTTATAAATTGGTGTTTTAGTGGTTAAAAAAACACAAAGAAAACCAAAAACCACTACTACAATAACTGTAACAATAATGTAGTCACAGGTCCAGCCTGTCCAATACCAAATTAGCCAATTGCAGATTTTTATGCAAAGTGGCTACATTTGGCCTTTGGCAAATACAATTAACCATTTTTAGTCATTTTCTGGGGTGAAAAACTATTTGATATACATGTACATGTATTTCAAAATTGGGTAAAACAAACTCCATGAGTCCTGCATCAGGTTATCCAGGATTGTTAATGGAGTGGGGCATAACATCAACCTAATTTAGTAGCAGTAATAAATGAGATTCTTCACTTTATACAAAAGCCAAATTAAAAAAAACGAAAGTTTGTTTTGTCTGACAACACCACAAGGTGTCAATGATTTATTAATCATTGTCTATTGCAAATCAAACATTTAGTAATTCTGACATATAGTCTTAGAGAGGAAACCTGCCACAATTTTCCATATAAAGATCTCTTGCTGCTAACTGTTAAGTAGAGCACACTGTGTGGTGGCAACAGGTTTCCTCTCTGTTTGTGTCGTCCATATGTTTGAAACCATGTAATCATAATTAAATGTGTCAAATGTTTGCATTAAATGAAACACTGCTTCTTGTATACACTGAGAATCACAACCATCATGTTTATTAATGTCTAAAGTGTGGGGGGGGGGGAGAGAATAACTAGTTAATAATGTTGGTTTTATCCTGTGAAGGTAAGAATTTGAAATTTTGCAAGGCTTGTTGAGTGGAATTTATCGTTTGGTTTGAACAGAATAAAGTCAATATCCCATGTCATAAACTAGTTATTACCGTTATCATGTAGACCATAAAAATTAGGTTTGAAAAGTCTTTTTTTCCTGTTATTTTGTAATGCAGCTATGTATGAGACATCACATGAGTGACATCAAAAGCTATAATCTGCTAGTATATGTTTTATGACTTTGCTTTAATAGGTCATCATAATATATCAGTAGAAAACAGTAGTTGCAGAATAAAACTTGTTTTGGATATATGGGGCATACATAATGTCATGCCTAAATATAATTTTTTTGAATTCAGTCCTGATAATCATTCTAAGAAAAAAGACACCCAAAAAATCTTACAAGTCAACTATAATCATTCAAAAACTAATGGCTTACATATGTACAGTGTTCAAGTTCTAACTAAAAGTAATTCCAGATAATAACAAAGATCAACAAATTCTAATCTAAATGACTTAATAATGCACACACACACTTATGGCACATTAAAAATGTTCTCTTTATCAGGGGCGTAGGCTGGGGAGGGGGGTTCTGGCTCGGACGAACCCCCCACCCCACTGAAGCAAATGGTCCACTTTCAGAGCTACACATAAAACATACAGGTTTAAACATATGGAATTTTTAGTGGTGCAAAAACAAAACAGAAAAACTATCCATTTGGTTCATATTCGAACCCCCAACCCCCCAGTCCAGATCAAGCTACGCCCCTGTATATGGCACCATTTCTGCCACTCTGATCTGATTTAACATATAATAATATGGAATATTTTCTGATATTAAAGATAATTTTAATTATTATTAAAACACTTCAATCAGAAGTAAAACTACTATTCCAGTGGAGAATTTTGAAACTACTTGTAAGAATCAATAATCTCTACACATATTTTATAACAAATTCTTAATTTAAGATCTGTCCTATATCAGTTTAAAAATAATCAAAGGTATTTCAATAAAGTCAATATTTACAAATACTGATACTGTGAAAGATACTGCTTTAGAAAATGAAACACTGCCTCCCAGTATACATGCATATACTCTAATACATGGCAATATTCTAAAGTTAGTTTTGATCGGTGTTAAATGTACATACATATATAAATACAATAGCTCAAAGATAAAGAAAAATATATAAATTTAAAAAAAAGAAAGAAGATAAAATGATTAATGACTACATTAAATGCTGAAGAATAAACAGAGAAATTTAATAAAATCACAGCCAGGAAACAACGGTAAAAAGACGAGACAGACAAAGAGAAAAGTATTAATAAAACATGTAAATTCGATGACTTCAGTTGTTATTGGTTGATTTACCAGCCTGTTGACTTAAATTTTCACATTTATACCAATAAAAATAGCATTGTAGCATTCTATATTCCACTAATTACATGTTTACAGAATACAAGACGAGCTGGCCTGTCATACCATATAATAAAATGAGTGAACAGGCAAGCTAGTTTAATATTTTATTTATTACAAACCAAATGCAAACAAGCTGCAACACAGAAGTAAGAAAAGGTCGAGACCTACTACACATTATATTTCTACAAATTGGGTCAGCAAGTGATCTACGTCATGCTCACGTCACTCCGATATTACACTAGTTAGATACTGAGTGATTGTTATGACATGAGCAATAGATCTTATACTGGTGTGTAATAAAATTAATTTATACACTGTACTTTATGTGCTCTATTTAACTATTATGCATACAAATCATGACTGAACTCATAAGGGATAATAGTAATGTTTTATCAAGACACAAGGACATATAAATCGTTCAAAAAGCCATTTGTATAATCTGTGGACATCAAAGTTTAGACTGTTCCACAGTTTGATAAGCAAAAGGACTGATTTTCAACTCCTTTACACAGGTCAAAAATCAAACCTCACAGTAAAATAACATTAATGATTAATTAGTCCCTTAACTTACATTACGGGGAGTTATTTAAGATATTACTGTAATTCCCATGTATACCGAGCACTGCTAGGTAATCTTTCTCTAGTACAGGTACTACAGTTATTGTATTTTTAAAATATTATATACTAAAAAAAAAAAAAAAAGCCAACTTTCTTTGAACTAGTCCTAGGTCTGCATAGATGTAGGACATGTATTTAAACCCAATCCATCATTTTAGCAGAAATAAGAGTTCTATCTATAAAAACAACTAATAAAAATTAAATGAAAGCTATTTATTACATAATCTTATCTACCTTTCCTAAATAGCTGGGTAAATTTTAATAAATATTTTATGATGAATGCTGATGTTTAGTCCAACACATACATCTTATTGTTTTGTTTAAGACATACATACATCTAAAATAAAATTGTAATCATCACTTTTCTAAATTTGGCTCGATATATGGTTTTTAAATGTCCCAATTTTTTCTTACTTTAAACCTAAATGTTTCTAAACTTGGTCCTATTTCTGGTTTAAAGAAAACTAACAGATAAAAGGAATGTAATTGTGATTCAGGGTTTACCAAATCTACTAGCTCATTGTCTGCACTCATGGATATTACAGAGGTTTCGATATCTCATTTGAAAACTGATCTGTCGAGACGTTTTCTGTTCTTGGTCCCAGAATTGGAATCAAGGAACAAAGTGCAGGACTGTCAAAGCACACAGAACAATTATGATGGCAGATCTGTTGCCTGAATAAGCATTTGAATATTAAATCAATAAGTCTGGTTGAGATAAAAATCTAACTGATATGTCTTGAACATGATCACAGGATTTGAAATTTCACCAATTTGGGCACAATGGGAAAATTTGTCTTTTCTGTGTGCAAAAAGGTCGTTTCAGTACAGTACTGTCATTAGCAGTTGCTGGAAGAGTTGTCAATATTCAGAAATATATTTCAAGTTATTTTAATCAAATTAAAATTAACATTTCAATGGTTTTGCGATGAAATATTTTTATGTCTGCACATTTGTACTTAATTTGGGCATGTGTAATTTTGGCACAACATTTATTGTGATGACTGAAGCAATCTAAATCCCTGCACAATGTCAAGTGCCGTATACCTATTACAAAAACTGAAACCAGAACATCTCAGTTGTTGATGTAGACCACAGAAATTGGTTATTTCTTGATGGACTGGTTGTAGAACGAGATAACGAAATCTACTACCTCCCTTATTACAAATGTACTACAATACACGGGCCACTAGCACACACCTCATTCAGATCAAGCAACGTCCTCAAATATACGCAGAACACTGTAAAATTAATTGATAACAGTCTAATCACACTGTAACAATGAGAGGAAACAACATCTCAAGAAGAAACCAGGCGACTACATTCGAGTCGTGTTCAGGTGACCAAGTGCTCATGTAATGCCGCCTCGATAGACTAGTTTTCACATAAACAGTATTGAAAGGAGACTGTTGTAAGACTGCTGCCATTGAAAAATCTATATATTTATTTATCTACAAGGAATTTGTAATAGTAATGTTTGTAGTAGCCATCACAGGATGTTCACCTCCCAATAACATCACACCTGGTCTAGTGTGTACACATGTATTCAGTGAACCCTGTTTAAAGTGGATCATCCCAGTGACCTCGCAGGTATCCCATTTTGGCAAGATCTGCTAGCATTTAAGCATGATCTGCTAGCATTTAGGCATGATCTGCTAGCACTTAGGCATGGCAGGATCACATTTCTTAATTTACAAAGTTTGTTGCCATAAAACTTGGCCGGTTTTGACAGGATTCCAGTTTGTTCAGGGTCTGTTTTAGATGAGTTTGACTGTATTAAGAAATAAAATGGAAGTGTGAGACGCTACAAACATCAGGACGATTAGAATCACACTGAATACACACTGATATTCTAAACATGAAAATACAACACTATGTATTTAGAGGATAACTACCGTATATTAGTTTTGACCATTAGCAGACATTAATGCTGGTTTTACCACCACAAACTGACTTTTACTGGTTCCTGGGTACTCCTCACCATTTCTGACATGATATTGCTGGTTTTAGTGCCACACATTGATTCGATTAGCCAGTCACATTTTGCTTGATGTACAGAATGAATTAGCAAGCTGTGAATTTAGCAAGGTTCCATTCTTCCACGAATCCTAGATTTCATAAGAGCAAAATTATGGGATGGAATTCTAAAATATCTATATTACATTATATTTATGATTTAGGTGGATTCTTGAAAATAAATGATAAAAAAATGCAATGCCTGTTTATAAATATATGTATTTTGTGTTGTTAAACCAAGCTCTCTGTTAGTCGAAAACATCTGAACTAAGACAGTAATCTGGAGACAGTCATTTTAAATGAAAGCGAGTGGAGAAGATAAACTGTGTTCATGTTTTAAAAATAAGGGACAAAAAAAATTGGTCACCCTATCTACTGGGTTCAGCTAGCTAGCTAATTGTCAAAACATGTAGGCAGCAGTAATTTTGATACTAAAAATCAGTTTGCCTTTCTAATTAGTGAAGTCTGAGCTTGGAAACGGGTCCAGCGGTCCGCGAGCACCTGTTCCCCTGAACTCGCCCCTGGTTTCCAAATTGAGATTAGATATGTAGGTGTGAGCACGTTCGATGTGTTGAGCTCAGTACTGCTGGAACTGTGGCTGTGAATACTGCTGCTGTTGCTGAGTGTATGCCTGGAACTGGGTCTGACCCACGGTCTTCTGCAGCGCTGGAACTCCCTTACGGTAAACCAGCATCTTGAGCACCGGTTTCCGCCGGATGTACTCTACAGCTTGCTTGTGTGTCACTAACGTGAAGTCTTTACCATTTACCTGTGGAAAATAGATAAAAAAATAACCTGTTGAAATACAAATTTATGATATGCCATAATAGTACGAATTAGTTAAATAATAAATTGGTTTTTTGGAACATCTTGGATCTATTCATTAGTATCAGACATTCATGAAGTAACGTTGTTGGTTTATTCGCTAAGTGATAACTGTCGAATGTATAAGACATGGAAGTTATCCAGGATACCCACAGAATTTTCAAATTAAAAAACACTGTATTTGCCCTGAATTTTCCCTGTTGTAACAGATTTCCCCCGTCTGATATCCATAATTTTGTATTGTATACAAGGGCCTCCTACCAAACCCAATAGCCACACCTTCACCTCCAAATACCATAATCAACATAATTTTGCATATATATATATGTGCGTATGTTTGCGTATGCATGTGTACATTTCAACTCATTGATTTTCCAGTGTTCCAGTTACTGTTAATATTGTCTAGC
>JAECMU010214721.1:869-17987 GCA_016106625.1 Dracogyra subfuscus | reverse complement strand
AGCAGAAAAGTTGGATTCGCCCCAGGTTTCCTCTCTAAGAATGTGTCAAAATTACCAAATGTTTGATATCCAATAGCTGATGATTAATAAATCAATGCGCTCTAGTGATCATACAAAAAAAAAATAGTCTTAGAGGGAAGTCGCTACATTTGTTTCCATTAGCAACACGGAATCTTTAGTACTAGTGTACACTTGTCTACAGATAACGAAAGCACATACCACGACTGAACAACAAATCATTAACATTTTCAAAATTGTATCTCTGCACAAGGTAGTCCAAAGGATGTTTTTACAATATTACGGCTGCTCCGATGAGTTAATGTCATTGTTCATAGGCTCTGTTACATCCTAGTTTTTTTTTTGTTTTTTTTTTTTTTTTTTTACTCCGGAGATGGCGGTGATCCATTTCAGTTACGGAATTCCACGTTCCCACCTGTTTTTCCGTGATCATACAAAATACACTCTGTTAAAGTTACATTGTCTGGTTTCCATATTATAACATAATGTACAAATATGAAATACAAGCTCAAATGCACTTTAAAAAAACTCGTATGTGCTCGCTATGAACGGATATCGTCAACATTATACGCTCGATTCGTTGTCAAATAAATATTCTTTCGTTTGGAAAGGGTAAAGTTAGGAGGCAGGGGGTGTTTAACGACATCAAAGTTAGAGCATATTGATTTAATAATCATCCGACGCCTTACAACCGTAAATAAAATGTGCTGAGTGCGTCATCAAATAAAATATATCCTATCCTTCTTTCCATCTGCTGTTGGATGTCTAACATTTGGTAATTTCCACATATAATCATAGAGAGGGATCGGGTGCATGTGCAGGGGTAAGGTATTGGAGGTCAAAACCCTTACTTGCCCAAGCTTGAAAAAATTGAAATGTATTTTCTGGGGGAGATTGGCCTTGTATAAACTTCACTCAACACATTCTATAACCCCAACCTCGCTGAAATCCCTACAAATGCGCCTTGGGAACCCACTGCATTGTTTTGTGGGGGTTTTTGTGGGTTTTTTTTTTTAGCAAGGAATCGTTTATATGTGCCATCCCACAGACAGGATATCACATACCATGGTCTTTTATATACCCTCCGATGGGGATCGTTCCTAGATTGACCGCGCATTAAAAAACCCTCCATCTTTTTAGGTCCAAGTAATGAATAAAAATAACATAATATTATAGTCTTGAAAAATGTTACGTAAATCGAACAAAGTACCCTCTTCCTCTACCCCAAGAGCGTTACATAGTTTGTAACCCTTACATGTAACGCGTATGCCAATAGCTGGCCATTGTCAAAGTTTCACGGCAAATCTCCCACCCACCGACCCATGGAAAGACGTACCATACCACTATGGATATAACTATGTTTTGTAGATTTGAGACGACCCCTCAATTAAGACAGTTACATTTGTTTAAAAAATTGCGAAATCATACGTGATCTCTTGTTGGAAATTTCACACTTGTGATAAGCCAATGAAAACCGAGATCGCTAGGAGCCCATCAAAAGTGTCCCACTTTCAAAATAATGGCTATGTTGTTGACCTGGATAAGCCAGCGTAGTGAAACCAATAATGAGTGCGACGCTATACATGCACCAAACGTAATGGGATTTTCTGTTCTATATGCTTCAATAATAAAAATATTCCAGACAGTGCCGCTTTAAGGAATTGCCAGGCGTGTGTGTAGGAAATTGTTCAGGATACTGGCGAGCGAAGTCAATAAGGGCACTGACTGAATGAATGACTGAATGAATGAATGTTTAACGTCACCCCAACACAAAATTACACATCGGCTATTGGGTGTCAGAAAAGGTAGGTACTAGTATATGGAAATATACTCTTCCAAAAAAGTAGGGAAACCTGAAATATTAATATTAATATTATCTATTATACCACAGACATCGTAAAGAACGTTAAGGTATGTTTATCAATACACCGAAACACATCCTATAGTTTACACGTGCATCACGCAGTACACATGCGTGGGGTGTAATTCTCGATTTTGACAATTTTCACTGTGGAACATTATTTCTGTCAATGTTTTTCATTATGTTCATCATACAGTTGTTATTGTTTTGTTCTTAGTACTTTTTGTCTGAATTTCCGATTTACTGATATAAAAAACGTCGACGTTCAATTTCACTTCTGGTCCCAATTGTCCTTCAAGATCTTTGGTAGTTATAAAGCCTACTGTAATATTGAACTACCGGTTGTAATGTTTGCTCAATTAATTCACTATTATCATATAGCCATTCCCCACAGCTAATATACTTTACAATTTTGGCAATTGTAAATTCTTATTAGAGTTCTTATTAGAGTTTTGTTGAAGAGTATATATTATTTACATTAAGAATAAAGTGTATATAATTATGTAAAATCACAGTGTAAAGAGCTGTGGGAGAAAGTTAATGCATTAAAAATTGCTTAAATATGGATTATATAAGAAAACATAATTTTTTTATTTTGTAATACCTTTCAAACTATGAATGGTATTGTTAGTGTTGTTTATGACTTTAGAATGTATGTGTATTGAAAATGTGGTTTGTAATATGTTGAGGTCATGTTGACCGCCTGTCTTACAATTGCACCCTGGTTGGGGACAAGACTATGTCACAGGGATTCTGTGAATAATAAAATATAAATAATAAAAATAAATTTAAAAACACAATTGGTTAAATGTCCTTGAGCAATAGTTTGAACCCCCCAAACACCTCCCCTCCCCTCCCCTCCCCTGCACACGCGCCTCGAAAGAAATAAAACAGGAACTGAATTTAATTTTTAGATCAATACTTATAAAAGCTTAATGTTCGGATGCCATAATACAGTTACATTGTGATTTTACCAAAAAGGCTGAGAAGGATGCCATAGCGCAACCCTACCCCTACCGCTTCATGTCCAAAAGAAGTGTTACGGCTATAAAAGGAATGATATGACTCTAATGAACCATGTTGTACCAGGAAGTATAAATAAAAGGTTTTGGGTTAAGGGTTTGTTTCAAATCGGATATAAATATCATATTATTTCCACATCGTCTCGCACAAACACTTTGATCAATCAGTGTCAAACTTGATTTGAAGTAACAAACAAAATAACAATAATAAAAAAGGAATGTGAAATAAAACAACTAAAGAAACACAAAGACATGAAATAGACAGCAGAAACATGACCCGCGTAGAATACGCAGTTTGCGTGAAGCGTACTGTCAATCTATTGAGTGACGTGTATCTCATGCGTGCAAATGTGATTTCGCTTCACGGAGATTGCCACTGGCGGTGAACATAAAAACCGTGTCATAGGGCTTTTGACGTCATTGACAGGTGCGTGTATATAAACGCCCAAGACACTACATGTGACATTCAGAACTTTACAGTCATGAAGAAATTAGAAATTTTACTATGGGGTTTTTTGTTTCTTGTGTCCGGAACCGAAGCTGTGTGCCCCTTTAACGAACAGGGTCTTGTGGACTGGGATAACGCGGCGGTGTTATGGGGTGGGACGCTTCCAGGGAAAGGGGAGTCGGTTATCATTAAAACGGGTTTTAAAGTCCGGCTAAATGTTTCGCCACCCCCTCTAGGTTCCATTACAATTGAAGAAGGGGCGGCACTTATCTGGGGCGATGTAGCGGACTTGACGTTGAAAGTGAGCTACCTACTCATACGCGGCAGGTTTGAAATTGGAAGCGAAACTTGCAGGTTCACAAAGAAAGCTCGCATCACGTTAACTGGTAAGTTTGGTTTTCATATTTATATTTTAAATAATGAACATATGGGCCTACTTATCATATTTATCATTGGCCTACTTATCATAATTATCATTATAAAAATTTGGTTTTCATATTTATACATGAAATGACGATAAATATATATTGATCACTAATTTAGTTATTTTATATAGAAATATAAAAAAGCATACATTTACCATATTTATAAATATTTAAGTTTTTTATGTTAACATTTGAAATAACGATGAACACATGCTTATCATATTTCACTAATTTAAGTTTCGATTTTATATTAACAAATGAAATAACGATGAGCATGTAGGCCTAATTATATACTTTACATACATAACATATTTATCATTATGTTTGCCCATCAAACTAAATTTTAATGAGTATTGTAGTGTTATCGTTTAAGATAATGAACATAATTTATATATATAAACTTTCTTTGTATAGCTAGTTACATATATAATTTTTAAAAGATTATATAAAAGATAATATATAATACTGATGTCAATAGTTTTTTATTTAAAATAACGAGCGGGCAGCATAGCCCAGTGGTACAGTGCCCGCCTGATGCGCGGTCGGTCTAGGATCGATCCATGCGCGGTCGGTCTAGGATCGATCCCCGTTAGGTAACCACTGGGGATTTTTCTCGACATAACCCATATGTCCGACGCCGATATAACCGTATTCTAATGTGTTGAGTGCGTCGTTAAACAAAAATATTTTAATTTTTTTAATTTAAATTAACGATGAACAAAATTAATCTTATTAATACATATTGTTTTGAATGTTTTGATGTCTTTTGTACTTCAAATGGAATGTGCCTCCATTATCGTTCTGTCAAAATATTATTACATAAATACTAAATAATTTTCTTTATCAAAATAACGTTTGCTTATTATCATCTGAGCTGTTGTTTTGTTGTATTAGATCATAGTTCATTGTTTTTGTATGTCGGTATATAATATTAATATTAATATTCAATTTTTATGAAATAATTTCACATCATGATTGTGTTCATTTGCGCGAAAACTAAATTAATACTGAAGCACCAAGTATTTTGAAGTTAATGATTTGATCGTTCTGGTTTATTCGAAACTTTTATATTTAAGTAAGACCTGTTCGATGCATCATTAAAAAAAATTATGCGCTGTCAGTCTGGGATCGATCCTGTCGGTGGGACCATTGTGCTATTCTCGCACTAGCCAGTGTACCACGACTGGTATATGAAAGGCCGTGGTATCTGCTATCTTGTCTATGAGATAATGCATAGAAAAGATCCCTTGCTACTACTTGAGACAATATTTTGACATCCAATAGCCGATGATTAATAAATCGTTGTGCTCTAGTGGTGTCGTTAAACAAAACAAAACTTTAAATTAGTTTTTCAATGTTTCTTTTAGGTTTAAGTAACAGTACATTAGAGGTCCCAGGCTTTGGTCGAAAGTTTATTGGGGTGACTGAAAACGGAACAGTTGAACTTTGGTGGAAACAAGCTGTCATGGACGAAACTAATCCAAACCGTTCCAGCTGCCAGAGAGACGTGTGGAATATTGTACAACCACCAGGTGAGATAATGTGAAACTCCTCTAAACCGGACACCCTCGGGGCAAAGTAAAATGTCCGGATTTAAGAGGTATCCGCTTTAGAGAGGTTCTATTCTGCAGATATTTATAAAGGTACCATGAAAAATGTCCGGTTTAAAGAGAATTCCGGTTTTGAGAGGTTTCATTGTAGTTATGGCCACGTCAGGTGGATTGATACCCAGTAGTAAAGCGCTCGCCTGATGACGGTCGGTTTTGAGGTCGATCCTCGTCGGTGAGTCCATTGGGATATTTATCGTACCAGCCAGTGCACCACGACTGGTATATTAAATGTCGTGATATGTGCTACCCGTTTGTGAAATGTGTATATAAAAGATCTCTTGCTAGCGGGTTTCCTGTACTAAGACTTAGAGTAAAAAAAACCCACACAAATGTTTGACGTCTAAAAGGCGATGATTAATAAATCAACGTGCTCTAGTGGTGTCATTAAACAACAACAAATTTACGTTTAGTCATTCTGAACAAATACTATGTCAAAGCAAACTTTTAAGTATTTAAAATTCTGAATATCGACGACAGCAGAACGCTCAATTAGCCTCGGTGGTGTTGTGGTTAAGCCATCGGACATAAGGCTGTTGGGTATTAGGATCGCAGCCCAGTACCAGCTTCCACAGAGAGCGAGTTTTAACGACTCAGTTGGGTAGGTGTAAGACCACAACACCCTCTTCTCTCTCGATAACCACTAACCTAACCCACTGTCCTTGACGGACTGTTCAGCCAGCTAAGGTGTGTGCCCAGGAATGCGTGCTAGAACCTTAACTGGATAAAAGTACAAAAATATGTTGACATGAAAAGGACGGTCAAATATATGTTTTCATTTTTAATTAAAATGTGATAAGACCAATAATCCAGCCTAGACCGTTATAAATGGTCTTTTTGATACTCGCATTACTTAAATTTGCTTTTTAACACGGCTTTTCTTTCATTACACTGGTCAACACAATTTTTCTTGCATAAGGTATTCCAACGGATTCTAGCTAACTTGTGTGTGCTGAATCCAAATCTGTCATTAGTTTTTGCCTATCACATCATATTTTTAAATTATGTTGCATTAAAGGATTGATAGATGCAGAAATGTTCACAGTAAAAGGTGCCTAATTCAAGTACAATATTTAATCATTTATTGCACATAATTTTCTCACATATTCATAAACATGAGTTCTGCGACTTTTCACAACATTCAAAATGCAGCAAGTATCCATATCCGGTAATTGAATGGCACAGGTGTAATCGTATTACAACATAGTAAACTTCCTCTTTATGGACGTTCTTTTCTGAACAGCAAATGGGACATCCCTCATCAAACTCCAGCAGTAATATACCATCATATGTGAGTCCCAACGACCTTGATAGCGTTCTTCCATCACTTTAAGGTCTTGATGGAACCGTTCGCCCTGTTCGTCGCTTACATCTCCAAGGTTATCTGGAAACTCGCTCAAGTGACTATGCAGGTAGTGCACCTTGATGCTCATTCTGCACCCCAATGCTTGCAGACTAAGGAGCAGTTCATCTACAATCTCTTGGTAGTTGTCATCTTTCTTGTTCCCAAGAAAATTCTGCACCACATTAGTGAAAGCATTCCACGCTCGAGCTTCGACTGCAGTCATTGTTGTAATGAAGTGTGTGTCCTTGAGTAATGTTCTGAGTAATGGTCCGTCAAATATGCCTGCTTTTTTCTTTTCGGTGCTAAGACTCGGAAAGGTAGAACATATGTAGCTAAAGCAGTCTCCAGTGTGATCAAGAGCTTTCTCAAACTGCTTCATTAGACCGAGTTTAATATACAGTGGTGGAAGGATGATATTTTTGCGATCAACCAGTGGTTCATTAATGATATTCTTGTTACCAGGTATCAAGACTATTCCTTTGTAGACCAGTGTTATTTGTGATACTTCACCATAATATTATGCCCGCCACCATATTATAATCTTAAAAACAAATGTGCTCGGTGCGTCGGTAAACAAAACATTTTTTCCCTTCCTTTCTTTTTCTTGATCTAGAATAAAATTAAGACAAATTATGCGATAAGACATGGGTAAAAGGAGTCTTATATTCGCGTTTTTAAGGTAGACATACCACTTGATATAGTAGCTGTTACAATGTATTGGAACGGGAAATAAACCACGGGGCAAAAAGAAAAAAATACATATATACTTAACAACGAAAGTTTAGCTTATGTTAAAAGAAATAACATAATAAATGTTATGCTATTTTTATTAATTAGTATTCACATCTGAAATGTTTACCATTTACAAACAACATAAATTCATCAACCCTTACCTTAACACAACTGGAGGACCTGGTTTTCTTGCAAGTTTATTCAACCATGGCAAATGTTTTACACGTCATAAAACATATTTGCTAAACTTTCGTTGTTGATATAATTTGAAACGCTACAAATGAGCTCTTTGTTTACTTATTTTATTTATCTGGGCACATTTATTTTCCTTTTTTATTTTACTGTATTTTGTTGCCATCATGTTTTACTTCAGGAGTCTGCCTTTTCGGCTGAAAGTGTCCACGGTATTCAGGCCATTGTGTTTAACCCAGAGGGTGATGTGTACGATTTCCAGACGTTCCTGACGGGGCACAAGAACTCCATTGACGCTATTAATAAATTCGATAAATTTATCAAAGGTACGGCTACAAAATATGAACACAATTTATACCTATGCTGACGAATAAGGCAATGTTTTGACACACAATATTAATTTAGTCTAATTTTAGTGTGATGTTTGGAAAATCGCGTACTATATGTATAAATGCCACCGAAAAATTGCACTGCTTTAACGTTAGAACAGAGAATCGACGTTATTAACAAATCTGAGAAAGGCAATTTATGTGAGCGAAAGATCGCCAATCATTTTGGTGTAGGATGTTTTCAGATGAATTCTATTTTAAAAAGGAAAGCTGGTGTTCTGGCCGATTTTGACAATGTTTCAGCCGAAAGAATAAAGGCAGAAGAAAGCAACAGGCAATGATGACATAAACAAGCTTGTGTGGGAAGGGTTTAAAAATTCGACATATATTTTATGACAGTTGTGATATTCTTTAATATGAGTTCTAATTTTGAACTTGTATATAAGGGTCACCTCTTTATAATGGCCACTTTTGTCAGGTCCCTTGGGTGGCCATTATATACAGGTTTGACTAATATATAAAACAGATTAGTAAGGTTAAAGTGTTTGTATTTACAGGTGTTCCGGGTAACAAAGTGCTGTCAGTGTTTGTGAACGGTAGACTGGGTAACAAGGTGTTATCTAAAAGAGACTGGGAGAAGGTCTACACAAGCATTGAAACGGTTGGCGGTATGGCTACGGGAACCAGTGTACTCAGAGATGTAAACGGGAGGGACGCTTACGCCTTCATAATGTTAACAGGTGGGTGTCTGCTAGGGCCCATTTTGCAATAACACCCATTTTGCAATAAACTACACATTTTGTAATTTTAAAAAGGTGACCCATTCTGTAATAAAAATAGGTGCTCATTCTGTAATAAAATTAGGACCATTTACAAAATGTTTATTGGAATATTTGCCTTAACATGCATCAGATATAATATTTCGAAATAAGAGGAGCTAGGTCTGTGGACTGAACTATTGGTTCTAAATGTGAGCGTAGGTATAATTATCAAAAAAAGGAACCGATATCCCCCTCCCCCCTAAATCCGCTGCCATATTTGAATATTTAGAGATTATCGTTCCTTTTTTTGATAATTATACCTACGCTCACATTTAGAACCAATAAGTGTTTGCGCTTGACTCTTTCTTTTTTTTAGTTGCCATCCGGGCAAGTGGTGTCAGCACTTTCACTTGCCCGTCTCTATTTTCACTTGCCCGAATAATATTTTATTAATTATTGATTTAAAAAAAATAAAAAACTCGCAACAGTCGGTTGCCAGGCGGGCAACCTTACTGTGGGTTTTCAGTCGCCCGTCGTAGTCTTCAGTCGCAAGGGGCGATCGGGCGAACGTTAAGTTCGAACCCTGCTCTTAATGGTCCTTACCGACGTGTATCAATGGCCGTGATCTGTATTGTTTTTATGTGTGGTAGTTCTTTAGTAAAATAAAGAGTGGAATGCAAATCTGTAGAGCGATTGAACTATTGTCCCCGGGGGTGGGATTTAGCCAGGTCGGTTAGGTGCTCACTTCAGGTGTTTGCATCGCAGGATCGAACCACGTCGGTGGATTCATTCAGCTGATTGAGGTTTTTTTTTTCATCGTTCCATCGTTACAACTGGATAAGGCCGTGATGTATTTTGTTCCTTGTCTATGGGAAAGTGTATATAAAAGATCTTGATACATTACCCCAAAAATCAGCGGGTTTCCTCTGATTAATCAGTGTGCCCCAGTGGAGTCGTAAAACAAACTTTAACCAACTTTATTTCCCCATCAACTACTGCCTCGCGACTCGTATGTCGAAGACTGTAGTATAGATACACTGTGAGAAAGTGTTGCTGCTCTTTTCCCTAGGAATAGCCTATGTGGCGTTGGTGGATATTGACCCTTTAATCTTGACCAGGAGTAAAAATAACCATATTTTAAACGCAAATAAACACATTTATTTTCCTTTGATCAAACACGTTGATATATAAAACAAGCAACTAAAACCCATTTCGTGATTATGTGGAAAGTGAATATACATTTATAAGCATTTGGGCTATTTCTCGTTCTAGCCACTACACTACGACTGGTATATGAAAGGCAGTTATGTCTGTGGGATGGTGTATATAAAGGTTGTAGCGGGATTTCTCTCCAAGACTTGTCAAAATTATAAAAACTTTACCAATGGAATTTTCGAGTTGGCCCACTTAATTATAATAGTGGATAATATGAGCCTAGCACTAGTATATGCCCAATGCCCATGCTCGTACTAAGTCGGATTCGGATTTGTATTCGTGTTTTTATTTTAATTTTTTGGCCAGGTGATCCGTCATCGGCGACGGAGGCTCACGATAAAGATGAAACGAAGTCGCTCTCGGTGACAATAGCCAAGACTGGGCTGCACTTCCTAGTGCGAGACGGCAGGAGGACGGAGCTGCTGGTCATGACGCGTCAAGTCGCAAACCCGAAGATTGTGTTGCGCGATGACGTGTCGTCGTGGAAAGTGGGTGAGGATATACGTCTTATCTAGATGGCGGTATGGGAAGTGGCAGTCCTCTTAAATAAAAATTCAAAGTTCTTTATTGCTTCCTTTTTACAACTTATCAGCATAATACATTGTACAACAAAATGATATATACAGAATATGTACAGGATTATGGTGGAGAGTGATTTAGTAAAAAAAATTTTTAATAATAATAAAGGTTCTATTAACTTATATTTTTTAATACATACATAGGCTATTTCATGAGTTTTTTCCGAATACAATTTTTATATCAACTATTGGTGTGTGAAAACCATATTTTCACGAATTTCCTAATTTTTGACAATATTTTTCGCTTTTTGGTAATATCTTTCGCTTATCCTATCGAAAACACGTTACGTCATGATATATTTCTTCCTATGGAACTTTTCCAGAAAATTTACTTTACCAGTGATTTAAAAAAAAATTTGATTAATTTTTTTCTTTATTAACATTTATTTAGCAATACTGCGCTGCAAACATACCTGACAAAGCGATCCTCTAAAAACTCGCACAAAAACGAAACAAGTCGAACGCCGTTAAATTCTTACCCTTACACTCGATGACACTACATTTTGTTGTCATTATTTAGCTTCGTATTCAATTCGTTTTAGATATTTTATCGTTATTGCACGTCATGTCCCTGTATTTATAGGTACAGTTGTTTAAATGACTTTTTTTTCAAATACGATTAGATGCATTGGTAATAATCAGATTTAAATACAAAGAACCCGAGACAAAGGGTGATAATTTAATCATGCACTTTTACAAAAATGTAAATACTTCTATATTTTCACTGTAGCTAAAATACAGTGAAAATATGACTTTTCAACGGATATGACTTTATGGTTTCACTGTTATGTATATACTAAGTCATTAGGTGTACTGAAAGATGCATGTATTACTGGTTTAATAGGCATGTAAACCAATCGTACTATACTGAATAAATAGAAGTAATGTTAATATTAACCAGTTTGCTTCAATAGCTGATCACTGATGGCATTTTCTATCAAATATTTTCCGAGATTAAGTGTTTTAGCATTGTTAGATGCTAATAGCTTGGCAAGTTTGAAAACGCTTGGATATCTATGGTAATGTTTTAATATATATATTCTTAAATCGTTATATCGTGGGCAAAAGAAGACCCAGGCCGTGACGTTTACGAACAGGGAGAGGGGAAGAGATATTGAGATAGACTGGTCTAACAGCTACCTGTTTGTAACCGTCACTTCTGTATATAAGTAAAAAATGATATAATATATCTATATTTAGATGTATCCAATTATATAAGAGTTTGTGTGTTACCCAGGTGATTCGGTTGTGGTAACATCGACAGATTTCGAATGGAGACAGGCTGAGGTTGCACAGATTGTTTCATGTCCAAAACCAGAGTGTCAAGCTAACGAAATTCGGCTAAACAGTAAGTATTCCATACAAAATACCATTACCAAGTTGCTTAAACACGTGTATGTCGTTTCTTATTAGCATATACAGGCGGTTATTTACGTATCGAATCACCATTTATAATCGAACCTTTGCCTTATTTGTTGTTTATTAGAAAACTTTGTTCATGCGAATACACATATATAGTTGCCAGCATAACAAATATAATAAATAAGAACCCTTTTCTTTAATATTCATAATATTTTTAATTCTGATCGTCTTTTCATCAAAGTGTAACTAACGTTAAGGTCAATTTCTGGCTTTTGGAAGAAATTCACTACTATTGAAAATACATCGTCCAGATGATATTCTGAGTTTGCCCTGATTTCTATTATCAGAGCCTTTCCAATTTCTGCATTTTGTCCAGATGATATTCTGATGGTTTATGATTAATCTCTCCCCGATTTCTATTATCAGAGCCTTTCCAATTCCTGCATTTCGGCGAGATCACCCAGGGAGTGGACGAGCGGGCCGAGGTAGCTCTCCTCACCAGAGACATTGTTGTGGAAGGCGAGCTGGAGAAGGAGTGTTACAGCAACTACGACAACGAGGTGGAACTTTGCAAGTTCTTTAACGCCGACACATTCGGGGGACATTTTAAGGTTTGAACATTGATAGCACAATGTTTTGATATTTTAGTAATGTTACTAATGCCATAAAGCTCTTTTATATACATGCGTTTATATATGTTCTATTATGTTCCATTATGTTCTAGGTTCGCATTTCTTCGGGTGGATTTCTGGTACTTTCCCGCGGTTAGACATTTTGACTAAGAACTTACAATGAAATGAAAACAAATCATTTCCTTTTTCTACCTTACCATTCCCTATGAGCACAGTCTGTAGTCTGTAAAAAATCGAGCATTGCATCAGACTTCGTACTGGTCAGTAATATGACTTGAAAGAAGATGATAAACTTGTATATAACGGTATCGGTCAGTAATGTAATATTAAAGGGACATTCCTGAGTTTGCTGCAAGTTTTAAAATGTTAACGCCTAACAGACTTTTTAACGATTGCAAATACATATCAAATATATTTTTTTGCATAAAATATTAGTGGCTGTATATTAAACGTGTTCTGGTCGTTCTAATATTTGTACTAGGTTAAATTTTATTTCATTTTCTAAACATTTGTGTTTTTTCGTACGTACAAAATTATTTGCAGACAAAATCCAGTTTGGGCTCCTTAAAATATTAAGACGACCAGAAACACATGAAATATACAGACACTGATATTCTAAACAAAAATATATATTTAATATGTAAGTTTAATCGTAGAAATATTTTATTAGTTGGAAACATCTTACAATGCAGCAAACTCGGGAATGTCCCTTTAACGATAATAAACAGTTAAATAACTATTGTGTTCTTTCAGATGCTTAGAGGATTCAAATCTGCTCACATTGAACAAGTCGAGTTCTTTCAAATGGGACAACAAGCTCAAGTCGGTTAGTGTTTGCCTTTTATTCAGATATGATGCATTGCAAGACATAAAAAAGTCTGATTTAAAAATAGTTTAAAAATATATAATTAGGCATATACTATATATTAGGTCTTTTTCTTTCAACCGTAACTAATCTTTTGTTATATGATGGGTCTGTATTAGTGTTGGAGAACTCGCATGAGGTGTGATGGGTGAAATAATCGATCGCTTTCAGTGGATACAGATAGATCAAATACCGTGGTATCTATTATCTAAATTAAAAAAACGGTGCAAACAATAATCACTGGATAGTTTTCGTTACTAGTAACACGTGCTGGTAGCAGGTTTCTTCGGTTTCTCCAGAAAATGTCAAAATAACAATGTTACACGACAAATAGCCATGGTGTAAAATGTGATAAGGTGTCATTAAATATATCCCTTTTTTACTGTTATAATTTTATAATATCGTTAACAATGTGCTTCCTCTACTTACCAAGGAGTTACCCAATCCACTTCCACATGTGTGATGACGTCGATGGCGCCTGGGTGAGGAGCAACAGTGTCCACCACTCGCAGGCCAGGTGTGTCACCATCCACGGGACTGACGGACTAGAGGTATGTTATCATTACTCTAGCAACTTTTAATAAAATTTACGTATTCCATGGTTCATGGTTATTGTGTTCGTGGTTCATAGCAATTATATTTCAGGACTCTAGCATTTGTGTCTCTACATGTATCACAATTGCCGTTTGCGGGCAGCATGGCCCAGTGGTACAGTGCCCGCCTGATGCGCGGTCGGTCTAGGATCGATCCCCGTCAGCTAACCACTGGGTTTTTTCTCGACATAACCATATGTCCGACGCCGATATAACCGTAATTATAATGTGTTGAGTGCGTCGTTAAACAAACAAAAACAAAAACAAACAATTGCCGTTTCTTAATTTCTATTATTCAGGATTTGTTTTCTTTAACATTTATTAATTTAATGGTTTAATGGTTTACGAACTTGACAATAAAGAATTTCAAGATACATGAAACATTAAAACACAAATTCAGAAGTGCGTAGTTTAAAAATTATAATCATAGAAGTTGCGATACAGGGGTGGTCATTTACGTTTAGGTTTTTTTAATTGCATAATTACACCAAAAACCAATACATTCAAAATTGGTGGTAACACGTTTTTACATTGCGTAATACTAGTGTAATACAGATTTCTTACGCATCCTAAAATCCAGGAATGTCCTTGAATTTTGTGATTTTAAAATCTAAGCCTGGAATGTCCTGGGGTAAAAGCATTAAATTTTGTGTCCTGGAAAGTTAGGTAAATTCGTTGGGTTTTTTATTCGCATCTTTACTTATGTTATCCTTAAAGTCTGTGTAATTTAAGGCATTATAACATTCGTTGATTTAACATTTCATGTCCTCAATTTTTTTAATACCCTTCAAAAGTCTTGGAAATGTCCTTGAATGTTTTGGGGTTTTTTAAGTGTAAGAACTGTTTAAATGCCTTACGTTTTCCTTCCTAGCTGGACTTATCTAGTCTAAAATAAGTAGGATGGCAGTACGAAAAACGAATTTAGGCACTGTACTTAACAAACGTTTTCTCCAAGGCTTTGTATTACGTAAAACGGGGCCCAGGTACAAAACAAAAGTGAACTTTTAAAATCTTCCTCACACGCAGAATTACAACAAATGTATATGCGTGGAACGGACAGTGTTTAAAAATAGTTATATGATTAATCATTATTATTAATGAATGCACAATACACAGTAAAACCTTGACTTCCATCATTCAACATTTCGTTGACATTGATTTTTAATGTGTTTATTTGTTTTCGTGGCAGGTGAAAGACAACGTATGTTACAAACACAAAGGTCACGGCTTCTTCCTCGAGGACAGCGTGGAGCAGCGTAACATCCTCGACGGCAACATCGGCATCGGCACTGAGCACGGCACTCACATCCTGTCGGACAGAAGCCGAAACATGTGTACAAAAGAATTATCCGGGTTTTGCAAGTAAATATATTCAGGTCATCTCCGTATTTCATTACACTGGGGTTTCTCTGGTATAGGGCGGTATTTGGCTTTCTTGGTAGAGTGCTCTCTTCAGCTTATAGGATGGTAGGTTAGATTCCCTCCCCCTCCCTTCAATTCAACAACAGGTGTATCAAATGTGATATATGCTGTACTGTCTGTGGGGGAAGTGTATATAAAAGTTCCCTCGCTGCTAAAGGAAAATGTGTAGGTTTCCTTTTAAGACATGTCAAATATCTGACATCCAATAGCCATTTGATTAATGTGTTCTAATGGTCTAACAGACTTAACTTTCACGTCATTGAACATTTCTAGGACAGCCCTTTTCACATGTGCCAAATCTGACGAATCCTGTATATTTTTTCAGCGCTCTGTCTACCTTCTGGATCACTCATCCCAACAACTACATCAGAAATAACGTCGCTGCTGGTTCAGATGTAAGTACATTAGGGACCTCCGTGGGTCCAAAATATTGGAATCGAGTACCTGACACTTAGATGATAATGAGACGAATAAGGAATAAAGTAAAATAACATTATGCCATCTTAATTCCAGCGCTGAACATGGATGCCAAATCACGCCACTGTACTGCATTCCACACATTCGACTTTTGCTTCCCCTATGTCTCAGTGCCCATATAATGTAACTGGTGATACGCATATGGCAAAATAACGTTAAAAATATAATTAAATGAAAGTGCTCTTCCTTGCACGGGTACTAGAGCCCGTTCACATGACTCGAGTTTTGCTAGACACGGGCCATGCTCGAGTATTCGAGTACTCGTGGGGACCCTAGAGTACATACGTACTCAATACATTACTATTTAGATTCACTAGTTTTATAAATAGGTCCGAGAATTATAAATAGATCCGAGAAATATTGCTCATCTGCATCCCAGTCGCCACCAGTCTTTCTATCCTAGGGTTGAATCTTTCTCAGTCGGTATACCGCTCACTGAGGTGTGATGGGACACATTGGGCTATTTCTCGTTTCAACCAGTGCACCACAGTTGGTATATCAAACACTGCGGTATGTGCTATCCTGTCTGCGAGATGGTGCATATAAAGGATCCCTTGCTACTAATAGAAACAATGTGGCGGGTTTCCTTTTTATGACCGTCAGAATCAGAATTATCCAATGTTTGAGATCCAATAGCCAATAAATAAATGGGTTTTCACAGATGAAAGAAAGAAAGAAATGTTTTATTTAACGACGCACTCAACACATTTTATTTACGGTTATATGGCGTCAGACATATGGTTAAGGACCACACAGATATTGAGGGAGGAAAGCCGCCGTCGCCACTTCATGGGCTACTCTTTCTGATTAGCAGCAAGGGATCTTTTATATGCACCATCCCACAGACAGGATAGCACACATCACGGCCTTTGATATACCAGTCGTGGTACACTGGCTGTGACGAGAAATGGCCCAATGGGCCCACCGACGGGGATCGATCCTAGACCGACCGTGCATCGAGCGAGCGCTGTACCACTGACCTACGTCCCGTCCCCGTTCTCTAATGATGTCGTTAAACAAAATAACTTTAACTTTATATACTGTCCTGTCTATGAGAAAGTGTATATAAAAGATCCTATTCAGATTTTAACGGTAGTTTCGTCTTTCTCAAATGGAACAACTCAAAACATTACACACCAAATAGCCTTAGTTTAAAATGTGTTGAGGTGTTGCTAAATATTGTTAACCCTAACCCTCGCCTTCTTACTTACATTCCACCTCTTTCGACCCCCGA
>JAECMU010214710.1:0-10341 GCA_016106625.1 Dracogyra subfuscus | reverse complement strand
TCGGACTGGTAATTCGGTTTAACATGTAGCGTAAAAACTAGTCTAGGCAACGTTAGGAAACAAATACTGGTTGAACTTACCCTTATTTATCGATGGAATCAGCCGAGAAGTGCCAAGTGTCGCGACTTTCAACATCGACTACAATGTTAGAGTCTACCATCGACCAAGCTACTTTAGAACTTATTACAATTATGGCCGCGGTGGCAAAAAAAAAGCTACTTTCGAGAAATGGGCTAATACACACGCAAACTGGTGGGACTTTGAATGCGACCAAGTACATGTACATAATTTGTTTGGACTCTTTATTTTGTATAGATTTAATAAAATAAGTGTAAAATAACAGCAATACCTGTCTTCTAGAACTGCTTCTCAAATTCAAACATTTGCCTCCCAATTAAAATTTGAAAAGCAAAGATTGCCTCCCAATCAAACAAATGAATTTCGAGCCTTGTAAGTTTAATCGTAGAAATATTTAATTAGTTGGAAACATCTTACAATGCAGCAAACTCAGAAATGTCCCTTTAAGTGTTAAAACCTTACGACAAATACAGACATTATAGTCAAGTTGCTTAATGTTGCTAGTAACATTCACAAACATAACTTTACAAAAACAGTACATGTCACTATAGTGCATAAAATACAAACTTGCCAAACACCAAATATAATATCAAAATATCTGTTGCAAAACAGCAGTGCAGTGCTTCAAAATTGGACATACTGCTTTTCAATAACTGGATCTCCATCATTAATGGCGTAATTTTCTATGACAATCTTCATTTCATTAGCATTATTATGGTCTGTGGGCAAGGACTTTATAAACAGCTCTGATTTGATGATTTCTCATTAATCAATCGGTTCACTGATGAATAATATCTACTACATAGTTCAACAGTTTGGTACTACTTTTAAAGTGAAAGACCCTAGTTTTTAAACACTAGAGACATTCTGGTCAATTTAAATTACAAGTTACTTACATTTTATTGTTAAAAATATCAAAGTGTTTCTGTGACAAAAACTAACGTTTGCAATACCCTGAAATACATTTTTAATAGGTCAGGTCAGGTCAGGTCAGGTCAGGTCAGGTCAGGGAGTTTAACTTGCACATTCAGAGGCTGAGCAAGCTGTCTTTTACATGCACCATCCCACAGACAGGATAGTACATACCACAGCCTTTGTTACACCAATTTTGAAACACTGGGTACAATAAGAATGCAACTCCATGGTTTATTGATTGTGTAAAATATTAAGTAATCATTGCTTTAATAAATTGCATCCACAGCAATACTATATTAAATATTAACAATTTACAAAAATAGAATAATTGCATGATTATGAGTGCTTGCATGATATGCACTCAGCATTTCAAATTTTACGGGAAACACTTTTTAATTGTATGCTGTGATCACTGAAATCCATCAGTAGTCATGGTAATGAGGTATTATGTTACCTAATAATGGTTAACAGACATTCGCTTCCATGATTGTTGTCAATACACTAAAATAGAAACTGTATTTTTCTTGAAATCTAGAGGCCCGTGTACTGGGTTGTAGGATCATCTAACTCGGATGATCCTACAAGTTATTTCACATCCCAACCAGTGCTATAATGCATATAATGGCTGTGGAATGTGCTGTCCTGTCTGAGAGAGAAACAGCATCCAAAACATCTTTTGCTACAAAATGACATTAACCTGTATTGCAGGAAATGAATTGGTCATTTCTAACATTAGGACTAAGTGTCACAAGTATAATAAATATATGACACCACAAATAACACATTCTGAATACAGTATTCCATAATGGTTGTACACCACCATTCATTTCTGCATATATCTCAATACAATTTCTATGTCAGAAGGTATTGTTAAAAACAGGATAACATTGCGATGACTGTATATTAGCAAGTACAGTTACTTGTTAACTACCATACCAAAGAATCAATATAAGTTGGCCATATAAATTTGGTCTGAATGTATTCTGTGAAACACGGCATAACAGAACACTAAGATGACTACTTAATTGTATATTAGCAAGTACTGTCACTGTGTAACTACCGTACAAAAACATCAATATAGGTCAACTATAAAATGTTTTGAGTTATCCACCCTTCAGTAAAAGCACCCCCTCATTTCACTGTAACATAACTGGCAGCTTACCCAGGCCTTTACGTTCACTTCTCTGTCTTGGAACCTTCTATATTTTTATGGAGCCAAGTAACAAATTTAAGAGCCATATTTTGTTTAGGCACCAAGTAACACTTTTCAGGAGCTATGTTTATATATAGTAATATACCAGTATATTGTACCGGTATATGGGTTTGTGTGCATTTATGTGCATTTGTTAATAGTGTTATTAACTTGAATTATTTCTCAAATTGGTATTAAGCAGAAATCAAATTAAGTTTTCACATAATTCAATATTTTCATTAATTTAATGCATATACAAATTATTAATATTATTTCAATGATTTCCCTGTCTGCTCTTCAATTACTACGCATTAAATCTGATTAAAGATAAAAGTACTAGGTAAGTACGTTCCATGAAAAAGAGAATTAAAAATGCCCCAGAGTCGTAACATGTTTATATCAATTTTAGTTTGGTCGCCAAGGGGAACAATAAAATACAGTGAAAATATTACTTTTACCGAATATCACATTTATGATTCTATAGATCAATATATTTCATTGCTATGTATATAATAAAATGTTATTTTCTAAACTGGACTATGTTAAGCTGTTACACAGAGTAAAAGTAACAACATGGCTAATAGCGGTTTAACATCCAATTATTAGCGAGGTTTTGATCACACGCAGTTAGCATCACGACTACATTTAGTTAAACACATGATGACGTATCCGTAACTGTTTACACGGTTAGTGTAAGAGGTTTCGGTGATGTTAACAGGTACATATAGTAGAGGGTGCCAATTAAAATGGCGGCATCCAGTGATATTCGACCCCCCCTCCCGTTCCAGATCACGCTACGACCCTGTAACAATGGTTGTATTTACAAAATACTGTCTAAACGTTTTTCACTTACGTGTAGCAAGCTCGATATCAGTGAAAGCAACACGTGTACAGTTAGTGTTTCAGAGGAAAACATCATAAAAGCACAGAAAATAATGACGTCATAGCTCCTATTCGTAGTACTAACCATGTGCGATCGAAACCTCTCTATTAATAAACCAATGTGGTCTATAGTGATGTCATTGAACAAAACAAATTTTAACTTTTTAACAGCATACCTCTCAACTATCTCAGGTATCTACTTTACCAAGTAAACTTATTATCCTACCTTTGGTGACAAGTCTTTCAAAGAAAATAGAGCCAACCTCTTCCCCACCAAAGAAGAAGAAGATCGCAAATGCTGACAGCAGGAACAACGGCACAACTAGAATAGCATGGAGACGTCGTACACTGGTTGGAGACAACAACTCAGTCTAAAATCAGAAATCAACATGGCTACATGCAAGTACATTTACAATGAAGACGTTGTACACTGGTTTGAGACAACAACTCAGTCTAAAATCAGAAATCAACATGGCTACATGCAAGTACATTTACAATGAAGACGTTGTACACTGGCTGGAGACAACAACTCAGTCTAAAATCAGAAATCAACATAGCTACAAGTACACATAGAACAAAACAGAAGAAAATAATCCATCTATTACAGGCTTCAAGTATAAACATGGTTTCAAAATCACATCGTGTCTTCAACACTTTGCTTTATAATCAAATCACATACCAACATACTATCAGCATCGGTGGTGTAGTGGTTAAGCTATAAGGCTGGTAGGTACTGCGTTGGCATCTCGGTACCAGCTCTCAGACAGAGCAAGTTTTTTGATGCAGTGCATAGGTATATTGTCACCACACAGATTTCTATCTCACTAACTAACTCACTGTCCTGGACAAACAGCCCAGATAGTTGTGCCCAAAACAGGCTGCTTAAACCTTAACTGGGTATAAGCACAAAAATAAGTACCTCCCAAAAAACCCCAAAAAAACAAACATTTCTCACCCCAAACAATATAATTCATTAACAGACTTCTTGATAATTTGAACAGTCACAATTTTGTCAAAATATCCTTTGGACTTTATGGTGTACAGTTTTGAGACTATTATTATCAAGCAGTATTTTTCTATACATTAAAGCTGCACGCTCTAGTTCCATCCAGCGAAAATAAATTATTATTTTTGTTCATTTAAAAACCTGTAACACACTTAGATCACGTTTTTATAAAATGGAGTGAAAAAGCAGGTTTTATATCGATAAATACCATGGGAATCCCCATGTCCAAATTCCTTCAAATAAGTTTGAATGTTAATTTCTGATGTCACCGGTAGATGTCGCTCGAAGCACAAAAATGCCTACGTCATGACAAATTTGAAAGAAACTTGGGGTGTGTGTGTTTGTTTCACCTCTACTGGACATGTTCCAACTGTTCTGTCCAGGACAGTGAAAGGAATGAGTTTGTAACAGGAAGTTACTTTACGATCATGGGTGCTTCTGTTTAGGTAGTGGCTGATGCAGCAATCATGATACTTGAATCGGAATAAGACGACACTGACCATGTTGACTATACTACAGTGTTTGAAAAAAAAAATCAATTTTATATATTTTATATAAACCGCAATTAGCCTACATTTGCTATTCAGAACTGGGTACTAGTGCCTAATTAGGCCCGCACACAGGGGGGTGGGGGGTGTTTGCTAAAGGTCCAATTTTCTCTATAAAATTTAAATAACGTTACATTATTGTTGTTGTTTTGAGGGGTTATTTTTATGTTGATTTTTATCATTTTATATTCGCACCCACCTATCAACAATTCACACCCATCCATTAAAAACCATGCGTACGGACCTGCTAACCTATTGTTATTAGCATTTAGATGCACCATTTATTATTGGTGGTGGTGGTGGTGGGCAGTGGGTGGTAGTGATAATAGTGGTGGTGGTAGTAGTAGTAATAGTAAGCCTAGTAGTAGTAGTAGTAGTAGTCATCGTCGTCAGGGGTGGAGAGGCACTTCCCCTCCCCAGGACGAAAATGTAACATTTTTTACTTACTATATTTAAATAAAGGTAACAATATAGCTTGTGTATACCAACGGCTGTGACACTGAAATGGAAATATCTCCTCTAAAAATAGATTAGACCTCATCTACTCAATGTTTTTTTCTCAGAGGCGGTGGCTTTTTAAGAAATACAATAAAAAAAAGAAGTAAGAAAAGTGCAATTTAATTTGTGAAAAAATGGGTTTATTTTCGAAAAACAATGGTGTAATGGTTAACAACTAGCCATTACTAGGGCGTGTCCCTTTAAACAATGACAAAGAACTCAGGGGAAAATGTGGTAATATTTCCTGTTATAATGAATTCCACTGGAATTAGCTATTAATTCACGTACTGCATTAAGTTTCACACACAATTTTCTGTGTACTAATTTTGATGATATGTACAATGTATGCAAATGGCCATGGGTGTAATTGTAGAGCACATCATTAGTGTTTGATTATATACATGTGTGACATATGGAAATTTATAATTATATATTATCTCCTACGGTAACCTTGACTGGTAACAAAATAATAATAAATGTTATTATATCCTGCTCATAGAATTATAGAACAAATAATTCTGTACTCACAAAACACTATTACTGTCTAAAGAATATTTTTGTGGTCACAATATGAACAAAACAAGATTATAAATAAGAGAATACTACGTGAGTGGCTGTAAGAAATATAATTTATCTGACAAGCAAACATGAGTTTGATATGTTTTTAAACAATGTGTTTTAAGTTAAATGGAATATAGTGGTCACACTTTAATATTCAATTTCTTATATATTTAAAAAAAACACCCACCCACTTTTAAAATAAATTGAAAGATCTCATTTATGGCACTTGCACTTGTTAACTTATGGAGTAATCAGTTTCATGTCAACTTCATATCACAGAGCAATCAATTTCAGGACTCACACAGGAAACAATTTGGTTGTAGCTAATTTTGAGATACATGTACTTTGAAACCTCTCAAAACTAGAATTCCCTCAAAACCGGACACTGTACAAAGTCCAGACTCCTTTTTTAAAGCTAAGACAGAACTTAAACTATCTAAATTGGAACCCTCTTAAAACCGGACATTTATCTTGGTCACAAGGGTGTCAGATTTCGAGGGGTTGCACTGTATATGAAATTTCCTTGAAAATTATAAAAATGTGTCCATTTTAAACAAATTGTTTTTTACATTTTCTATAAAAAGTAACAGCTGGGTTAGTCCTGAATTTCGATTGCGCATTTCATTAGAAAGTAAGGCTGAGGTAACTGGGTAATCAGTAAGGAGCTACCATGCATTTAATGTTGTGTGGTATCATAAATAATGCATATTCTCAACAACAGGTGTGTAGAACTAGTGTTTTAACATCTACTTGTATTTTGTGTACCAGTATATTAAAAAAACACAAAAATGCACATATTTTAATTATTTGATAAATTTGTGATGTTTTGGGCAGATGCAGGTGACAAACTCAATATATACATTTACCAGAATATAATATGTTAATATTTTAAGAAGTGTAATGACATTTACAAGAATAATCTTTCCTGACATATTTATTTTGTGCAACTATAACTGAAAGATTTTTTAAACTTATATTTCAAACTCAAAAACTGCAACAATTAAGATCAAACAAGCAAAGATGACAGTACTTGTACCCCCTTTCAAAAAACATTTTGTCCATCAATTATTACCTTTAATATATTGCTTGAGAAAATTATAAAGAATTATAGTCTGAATTTTGTTTAAACAAAATTGCAATGCTTTAAAAGAAGGACAAATGAATTAATAATTGAAATAATCTGCCATTCACCTCAAAGTGAAGAAAAACCCGCACCCGACAAACCACTGCTACACTCATTGCTAATTAACAGGATATTTTTGGTACAGTAGTTGAGAACAGTGCATGGCCTACTGCTAGCCTGACACCAATATCCTTTCAATACTCCGACAGATTAATTCCCCCAGTAATAACTGTACTTAATCACCCCAACATCGTACAGGCTCTAATCAGCCTGAGTACACTCCGCTAATTTTCCTAACACATACCCAACTACAGAACTACTGGAAAAATCAAGAAAAACACCTGAAGACAAACACAACATATTTGTCTGCCTGAAGGCTTCAAGCCTTGAGCACACACCAGGTAGCCCAGTAAAAACAAATACCTCATTAATCACCCTGATTAAACACCCACAACAAATATCAACCACCTAATCAAAAACAGTTGTACGTTTTGATTTTAGCAGCAAACAGTCATGTATTCTTCTCATACCATGAAAGCAGGAAATAAATATTTATCTTTTACTGAATGCTAATAAATATGCGAGCTGTAATTATGGAGTTATAATGCTTTTACTTTTAATAATAAACACCATCTCTGTAGACTATTATTAATGCATATTTATGTACCAATGAAAGTAAAAGTAATTATTTGTTTTACTGAATGTTACTAAACTTGACGACTATAATTAATATTTTGCAAACAGATGTGTCCTGTTCACCTTTCACACTAAAAACTGTGTCCCTAATTTCCATATCTACAGTTGATATTATTTGTAAATAATGGTCACAAATAGTCACTGATATACAAATGTAACAAAGAAAATATTTATTATAGCCATATAGAAAGAAAGAAAGAAAGAAATGTTTTATTTAATGATGCACTCAACACATTTTATTTATGGTTATATGGCATCAGACATAGGGTTATGGACCACACAGATACTAAGAGAGGAAACCCACTGTTGCCACTTCATGGGCTACTCTATTAGATTAGAAATTTCAAAATGTTATTTTTATATCACCAAACATAAAATAATCGGAGTACTAAGATTGATAGTAGTACTAAAGCAAATAACTTCCGGCTGGGTCAAAGTTAATAAAATGCACACCCGTGATCTCAGAAATGAACAACTTAACCCCTAATTGTTTTTTATTCACATTAAGGATGAGGGATGGTAGAATTTATATCTGTGGCATTTATGTTGATTGGTAGCTGCAGGTAGGAGTTTCAGCCACATGTTACTATTGTCATCCATGGCATTTGATTTGGTAGAATACAACCTGATGACACACAATTCCATACATGTATGTGGAAGATCCAGAAAATATTTTTGTGTGGGGAATGGGGGACTAACAGGAAAAGGACACATGGACCAAGTCATCAGAATGGCATCCAACAGAAAATAAAATTAAGAGCAAAATGGAAAATAGAGTACCTGAATATATCAGGATGGGGGTGGAGTAGGGTGGGGTTGGTGGACAGGTCAAATGCTTGGATCTGTCTCTGCACACCATTGTTTTGGTTTTGTAAAAAAATAAATCTAACAGATATTACCATAATTTCAATTAATATAGGTATGTCATAAATGG
Source organism: Dracogyra subfuscus (assembly GCA_016106625.1). Classification (NCBI taxonomy): domain Eukaryota; kingdom Metazoa; phylum Mollusca; class Gastropoda; order Neomphalida; family Peltospiridae; genus Dracogyra; species Dracogyra subfuscus. The sequence goes on along the minus strand of JAECMU010214710.1, from coordinate 1,908 downwards.
TACCATTTTTCAAAGTATAATATTTTCCTCAAGGACTGTTACATTCATTAATCTGCAAACAATTAAAAACAAAAAAAAATCAATTTTGCACGTTCTGAAAACAAAAGCATCAAGCACCCAGTTTATAATTGTTATTGTAGGAATATTTTTGCAAAGTTCATGTCATTCAAATTAAAAAACAGCGATATTATTACTATGCTTCACCACATTAAAAACAAAAACCTGATCTACTTACTTACACTTCATCAAAATAGTTTCACATTGAGAAGGCAATGCTATTTATGTCGCTATGGTTTTATTTTTCATAATTTCAGAAAATATTTGAAAAACAGAAGAGTACCATTTATATAATATATAATTTACATAATAAAACAAGCATTCTGAGAGTACTGCTAAAGCAATACATGTCACCTACAGAGGCCAACAATTTTTCTTATCTCCTAAATTGAAGTCATACCTTTATAAAAAGTGGGTAAATAACCATGAAAGAAAAAAACTTGATCCAATCTTCTGCAAATTGAAAATATGCGTGTCTAATTTATCGGTTACGCAGACATAAATCCACGTAACCAATGTCCTTTTTGCGTAACCTGTTATATCCAAGTAAAAGGTGCTCCAAATTTTGTGAGAACAAAGTTTACAAGTTATGCAAAATTAGATTTACGTGAGAAGTGTGTGAATGAAATGATCGTTCTCTCAATTGTCAAAAGCCTGTGATCAGAAACATAAGTTATAATATACAAGGTTTCATGTCAATATCTTCAGGCACTGCAAAACAAACCCCTCATATCTCCTGAGTTCAAGGGAGATACCTCTGCCAAAAGTGTGAAAATTGCCATGAAAGTCATACTTAATCTGTAACAGTTAAAAATGATAAAGCTATATAAAAAAACTTCAAAAATATTTCAAAGCCTTCAAGTCAATATCTCAAGGCCTTCTGAATAGGTCTGAATAATAACAAATGTTCATATCTCCTAAATTCAAGGGCCATAACTCAATGACAGACAGACAGACAGGACGGAGATGAAACGTTTAGTCATCTCCAGTCGGAGGATAATAAAACAAAATCTGTGTGGTCCTTAACCATATGTCTGACACCATATAACCATAAAATAAAAATGTGTTGAGTGAGTCGTTAAATAAAACATTTTTTTCTTTCTTTCTTGCATATGAAGCCAAAATGATGGTGCATAAAGTATTAGGCCTTAGTTTACATAATATATCCACATACACATTAAAGGGACTATCAGAGTTTGAAGTCATTTTAAAAGGTTTTTGGCAAATAAAATTATTATTATATACCGTAGTTAAATTTAAATTTTCTTACATTTTTTAGCATCAAATACGAGTATCTCTATAACACATGCATTTCTGGACATTGTAATGTTTGTAGTATCTCAATATCAATTATTGTCTAAAATAAGTTTGTAAGTATAGATTTATTATTTCTCCCAATGGCCAAATTAAATTTGAAATAATACAGCAAAAGGTCATTTAGAATGTGTTTATACATATAATGCTTTGTATTTAAAACATGTTATGGTGAGATAGTGTTTAAAAAACATAACAAAGCAGAAGATATGTTTACTTTGTTAGGTGAAACAAACGAAAGTCCTGTAAGTTTTGAGGGGTGGGACGTAGCCCTGCTGCACAGTTGGTTCAGGATCGATCTCCGTCAGTGGTCTCATTGGACTATTTCTCATTCCAGTCTGTGCTGGAATATCAAAGGCCGGGGTTTGTGCTATCCTGTTTGTTGGATGGTGCATATAGCGGGTTTCCTCTATGACTGTGTCAAAAATTACCATATGTTTGACATCTAATAGCAGATCTATGATTAATGAATCAATGTGCTCTAGTAGTGTTGTTAAACAAAACACACATTTTTTTCTTCTTCTTTTTTGTGTTAGT
>JAECMU010214705.1:3105-15020 GCA_016106625.1 Dracogyra subfuscus | reverse complement strand
CCCCGCAGGCCCCCCCCCCCATAGTTACGCCACTGGTCAGAAAATTAAGAAAAAATATTCAAATGTTGATATTAAACTTCAGAATGACGTGGATGAACCACGTAAAGCGGTCAGATCAATGGACGGACGTAATGGTATACAATAAAGGATTTCATTGGTACTTGCTTGGACACGTTTTCATGCTTTCGAGGAACTTCGTACATTTTGTTAAGGGTTTCTGTTGCCTATAACCATGTACTTTACGTAATGCTGTGGACAGTGTTTCCACAGGTACTCTTCCTTTCCATCTTTTTCACAATAAAGGAATGTTTTCATACATCAGAAGGTCCACGTGGCATTGATAGATGGTAAAACGGACGGACTTTCATACAGCCAACTTTTGTAGTATTAGCACTTTGTTGGAAATTAAAAACACTTTTAAAAGTTTAGATGGCAAAAAGTGAATGTCATTTATTTGGTGTATACTTATTTTTAGCATTTTTAAAACAGAAATTCTTAAATTAAAAAAACCCACACCTTTATGTTACAAATATTAGCATAAACCAGTAAAAAGTTTAAGTCCATATTTAACCAATAATTAAAAACAATTACAATTATACAATTACTAGATTCGTGCTAGTTAATTAATGATTTATAATTTTTACTTAATGTTAACAAAATAATTATGTGTATAACTGTTGAATTCCCCACTATTCTCGGCTCAATAAAAATTCCCGAAAGGTGTTTTAACCACTTTACAACCACAGAAATTCTCGTGTATTTTTGGACGACCGTAGGTTCCCTTTTCGGACAATGCATCTCCTCCTTTGAAAAATCTTTCATCCACATTTGACTTTAATACACTTATTTTACCACATATTGTTTGTCTTTGGTGGTCACTGCTGCAATTAATCCACGGGTGATACAATCATATATGTTTTGTCATGAAAACGACGTGTCTGGCAACAGATGCTATTTAAAGTATCATTAACATAAAAGGAAATTGACCACATGACGTAGCATGACCTATAGCCGACTGTTCCCTTGAAGTGTGTGAGAAACCTACATGAGTCTAACAACAAACAGAGAACAAAAAGCTTTCGCAGATATTAAGTCTATTTTATCAGTGATATTAACGGTAATACATGATTGCACCGTGTGCCCATGGATAAATTAATGCCTGCATACACATATCATTAATGCTTTGTGTGCCGATGACTAAACATGCTAAATAGTGTGAACATAATCAAGCAGAGAATGAAAAGGAAAAAAACAAAATAAAGAAAGAAATTCTAAGAAATACATAAATCATAAATGGGTTTGTACACTATGAACTATGATGATAATAATCACTATATTTAAGAAAAAGAAAAGTAAGCAAATGTGGACAAAGTGACAAAAGACAATGACAGAAATGTGGGCAACTGAACGTTGACTTTTAAGAAAAGATAATGTTTGTTAATCTCGACCAATTTACAGGTCCCTATTAGTGAACAGAAAAGTCTGCAACTGTAGTGAAAATGGTATTTCATTCTTTAAGAAAAAGAAAAGTCTGCAAAACTTCTAAAATTACGAATTCATTCTAAGAAAGAGCAAAGTCTGTAAATGTAGGCAATGTGAAATTTCACTATACGAAATGGCAATAGTCTGCATTTGTAGGTAAACGGAGCGACATGTGTGAAAGGAGCAAAAACATGACAAAATATGAGAGGTAACAATACATATTGTAATATTATTATTATGACAGAACAAAATACTATAGAAAAATATTTTACAAACAACGGTTTTCCCTCCGAAAGGAAAGACTGTCCCAACAGGGAAAAAACTGTAAACTCAACATTGTTTTAGTACGATTTGCATTGCGTAGCCATTTCTAAACGTTAAGGGTCTGTGAGATTACAGAGTTCTCGAAAATGATATCAATTAACATATGTATAAAGTTCAAGAATGCTTGAAAAATGTTCTTGTGTTAAAACAGGATAGCAGTTCAGCAAATTCCATTCAGAGACAGCAATTTCCAGGAAAGTCTTGATGCACGAGTTGTCTGCCCTTTCCATTTAAATGTTATCGGACCCAGTCATAACTCTAAAATAAAACGAAATCCATCAGATGGAGTTAGTAATTATTCATTTTGCTAGTAATTAGTTATTAAACGTTGTTTATGTTAATAATTATACAGGATATGTCATTATTTGACTACAAATAAATGTTCTGCCTACTCTAGAAGTGAAAATATCTATATAAAGGAATGTGACACCCAGCCTTGTTTCTGTTGCCAAATTCACCAATAATACGTCAGACAATGACTTGGTGTATGGATTAGTTCATGAAATTCGATTAGGCTACGAATATATGCATGGGACAAAACAACGTTAACGACTATGACCGCAATGAACTAAAATTATAGTGAACGGGCGGAAAAGAGATCTCTCCAATGAGTTCATTCGAATGGAAAATAACACCTTCGATCAAATAAATAATATGAAAACATCGTCTTCGATATATAAAGCGTATACTAGTCGACTATGATTCTTGGCTTCAGAAAAGTGCACGTTTTGTACAAAAAGGCTACCTTTTCTGCACTCTTTCTGTGAGAGATCATTATAATAAATGTAATCTGACAGACAAAACCATTAACAAATTCAGACACGTGTCTCTGCACAATACAGAGTCCAAACGAAATGACAGTCCAAATGAGGACTGCCATTCACAAAACTGGTCCTGCTAAAACGCGTTGTAAAACTGGGACCAGATTAGATTATTATTGGTCGTTATTAGTTAATCAATGTCGCTTCTAATGACATATTCATCCGCAATTTGCATTAAGTAATGATCTGGTCTATATATATACACATCGGTTTTGTTTTTAATAATATGCACACATTATTATAATTTTGATAATATTTTCCTTTTGACATTTGAAAAACGGACATGACAAATTAACCACGGACCGTCAATAACAGACTAAAATTAAGTTGAAAATAATCTGATAAAATTGTTTAAATAAATTTGCAAATATAAACCTAAAGCAAGAAACCAAAAGTATTAATGTGTAATTTTGTCAATTTCATTATGTTATCATTGGTAGTAAAGTCAATCCAAACACCTAATTATTAATAATTTAGTCACATCGTTTCAAACCACATTAAGTCAATTTTGAGTAGTAGCTTAAACAATAATCACTGTATTTGTTTAGCATAATACAAAAAGCGGGTAGCCTCTTTTTTTCTCTTTTTTTATAAATAACATTTTAACTAATCTAAATTAAATTTAAAAGATTTTCAGGGACGAGAACATGAAAGGATGCACATCTCGTAATCTGTTTAAAAATATTAATAAGATACTTAAAACAAAATGAAACACGGGGAAAACGAAAATAGGAGATGTTGTTTTAAAATGGAAACAGAATATAATGTTATTACATAAAAAAAAAATATTTTAAAAAAAGAAAAAGAAAACGAAAGAATGAAAATATCTATTGAGATAAAGAAAGTAGTTTGTATTACACACGCACAATGAAAAGAAGTGTTGCGTGTTTGAGTGTAAGCCGAGAAATGCCAGGGTTCTACTTACATGCTGAAATGGAAAGGCGCCGCGAGAGCGCTCGCTCGATTCTCGAGCACCAGCGAGGCTATGAACAGGCAGATTTGGGAGTGTGGGTCTCACTTTCAAGTTCATCGCTATCCTGGAAATGGCATGGAAACTGCTAAAAGCTGCTCTACTAGATCCTACGATAATGGGCACTTGCCGCCCTAAAAATACACGCAGGAATTTCCTTTCATTGATTGTCGAAAATGACCAAAATTATCGTCTATAAAATGTAAAATTTGCGAAAGATTACTTTAAAAAAGGCGCACGTATGTCAAAGAAATGTGGCTAAATAAATAAGACTTTATGGTCAATCATTTTATTTGTTTAGAAATGGCACCATAGTTTAGTAACACGTTATATAAAACTGGCTGTTCGTGTCTGTATATAAATGATTATATACACCTAATGTCCCATTAGTGTAGAGGGTGAAACAATTAATGTCTACATTTACCTGTTTGTAAAAGGCTACTGTTAACCACTGTATAATAAAGCACTGCAAACTATTAGTTAAATATTGAAAAAAATGACAAATGATTCTTTACATGCAGTAACCAGCAATTCAATTGCTATTCAAATTTACTGCATTTGAAACTAAACAATGTATATGCCAATATTTGAAAATATTGCGAGAATATTTTTAATTATACAGTTCTGGCAAACTTAATGCGTTACCTAGTCTCCTAATATGCAAGAATTAACTGTTCAATGGTTTGGATGCAGATATAAGTTGAATCATGCGGTTATACTATAGGAATCGTACTGTTGTTACATATGGATTCATCAGGCATATACTGCCGGGTATTGGTGTGTTTCCGTGACAAATACAACATCGATCAATCTCAGAGATGCTCATCCAGATCATAGCATGCTGTTACTATATCTTCTAGTGATCGTCTTATTAGTTACTAGTATTTTAAAATTAATTTACTTGGCTTGAACTATACGGTTGTTGACTTTTGATGTAATATAACTGATTACTAAAACATTTTGTATTTTTGAGAGTTAATAAAAGAGCACCAATCTGAAATGATATCAGCTTTCTTTTCGTTCTTTTAAAAATATAAATTGCACATTTAATTTGTTTTAGCATCGTTCAATACACATATAGTATGTTAAACATAACTATTGGAGGAATTCGAATGACCGTGAACAACTAAATATGTGTTATGCACAGATATATAAAATAACGGATAAAGGGGGAAAATGTATCACATTACAAGTGTAGTTTTGTTTAAACAATTTAATATTAATGAATGAATATACATGTACATTTTAATATGTGTTTTTTTCAATATATTTATACAAAGTTTAATTGTTCTTAAACATACGTGTTCTTCAAGACTTTCAGAATAAAAACAAAAATAAATATTTAGCAATCTTCCGCGGAACACTCGCATTATATATTTTTATGTAACGTTACATCCGTTTATATTACAATGTTATGGCCTATGTAAAATGTTATGTGAAATACCGAGATCGGGTAGAGCAGCTTCTAGTTCGAAAAGGAAGGAAGAAGTACAAAGAAGAGGAAAACACAAAAGAATAAAAGCATAAAAGAAAAAGAAAAATTGTGGTCAATTGACAATCATGCCAATAACAAAAATATTACTAAAGTACTGAAATATGTATAAAGAAAGTGTCAAGTGTTAAAAATATTTAGAGGTTACACCACCAAGAACGGTAATTAAATAGTGTTAGTAAGGAAAAGACAGAAAGCTATATTAGAGCGTGTTGGTTAAAGTTTGATGCAAAGTTGTGTTATCGTATTAGTTAGTATGTGACTATTAACATCGTGTTATGAAACTGAAGCCAATCTCGATGTTATTTGTTAGTGACAAATACGTATGCAATATTAGTGTTATTTTATGCTAAATGTGGAATACGTTGAATATTAGTATGCAGTCACTATTACCAACGGCCTATCTAGTGGAAAGAACAGGGAATTTAGTTGTCCCCTCAACGAACATTTACGAAAATACCCTTTTGTCTGATTGTAGAACACTCTGCATTAATGTGTCCTGGTTCTTTTTATGCCACTCTTCAAGTCACGTGAAGCTAGATACAGCGATGTGTTTTATAAATTAAATCTAAACAACCTAAGTCTTACGTATTATCATCCATTGTATGTTAAAAGAGCTATGTGTTGTCAGTTACATAGATCTATACAAACGTCACGGGTATATTTTTCTCATATTGGTTTGTGTCGTATTTCTTTCTTGTAAAAACTGTTTACCTATTCTAAATGGCAAAACAGACAACTACTACTTATGATTAAGCTGTAACACGAGAATTCCCAATGATATTAGTTACGCGCTACCAGTTGAGAAGACATCACTATTAATAATGGTTACGTACGTTATACTGAGGGTTTTGAGATCTATTTCTTTGTAATACAATAAATGTTTGACAGAAAATAGTGACCACCAAAGACAACAATTCTGTGCGAATATTGATTTAATCGATTTGGTTGCTTAAATAGAAGTTGCTTGGTGTTGTGTATATTTTCCATTTTTGTTAGTGTGGACAAGGACACGTATGGTTTGACTACGTGACGTCTGAAACATTTTGTCTGACGTCTGCTAATTTTGGTTGACGTCTGCTACTTTTGTTAGTTTTTTGTCTGACGTCATCTACGTTTATCTGACGTCTGCTACTTGTATCCGATCTTTAAATCTAAGTTAGTCTTCCTCTTCTTCGTCCTGCTAAACAGCAGTAGCTAAGAGCGATGAACAACGAAACACAATTCGAAATACCCTTTATGATATTAAAGTTCGAGCCAATCGGAATAAATATACAGAAGCCATACACTTTGTGTTGAAAATCGTATCTCTCTATCCGAAAGAGTTTAACAGAAATTTTGACAATGAATCGATGTGAAAAGACTTACTGCTTGAACGTCAGCGACAGTGTGTGCACAGTATCAGGATCAGACTATATAATTATATCTTGAAATAACATAAAGGGTATTTTGAATTATAAAACATGTTACAGGTCAAGTATTTAAAAGCAATGACCCTTTTAACAAAAGCATTTGCGTCAGCTTGCAAACATCATGCAAAGCAAAATGTTGGTTATTCTTCTTGAATATAAAAAGTGCAGTACTAATTGGCCCCTTTTTCAATAAATGTATCAACCTTCATTCAATGATACAACATTTCTGTATAAAAACAGGATATATATCTACACCTTTGGGATAATGAAGGACAAATTTGTATTAAAGCGTTAATCGTGAACAGCGTAACACGTGACAACTTCAACCTGGAAAAAAACTCGCATGTTGATCGTCCGATTCCAGTTTTAATAATCTTTGTGCATTGATACTAACAGCCAGTACTCTATTCTGAAAATAATATTTTGCAGTTTCTCTATGTAGACAAATCTTACAATGATTGGCGTGGAAGCAACAACAGAAGGAAAAAACAGATACTCGGTCTTTGTGCACGTTTTGTAAAGATAAAATCTTTTATTAAAAAATCCATTCTGTGATAAAAGAACGTATGGACAGTAATTTGAAAGGCAATAAAACGAGTCAAAACTATCACCGTTTGTTGCTAAATATCCAAATAGGTGACTATGGTAAAAGGTACTTTAACCGTTGATGTACATATTACAACAACAAATTCGATTAAAAAACACAGCAACATCTTTAATATTGTACAATGAATTGCATCGTCTCCTAGTAATTTTACTTGACTTTTTGTCTCTTTACAGTAAACTCTTCTTAAATAATTTCATGATTAGAAAGATATAGAAAACCTAAATAAAACATCCCATGTTAATACCAAAAAGCAATTATATTGTAAAAATGAATTCTTAGCAAAATCAGGTTATTCATAGCAAAAGGAAAAAAAGAAGAAGAAAAACAACCCAGTCTTATTATTGACAATGAACGTTTTTAGAAAATGTTGGTCACAATCAACATGCAAATCAAAATTATCAATAACAAGTAGTTCCGTGCGCACAATAGTGTAATAAGAACATAACGCCATAAGTTCATGGATATTCTATACCGCGTAAAATAAAATCTATCTAGGTTAAACAAACACATTGACATAGGATATCAAAGTACTTCTAATCCGTGCATAGTTCAACAGTACTAATCACATAAAACAACAAAATAATCACATCAAACAATACTGATATATCGCTAAATAAATTTCATAGTCTGTTAGATCTTATTCTGTCATGTTAACGCAATAAAATGTAAAATAACTTTAAAATAACTTTTACTCGTTTTGTATGGAAGCTTTCACTAAAAGGAATATATCTTAGAATAGAAGAAATATATAAACGTAAGCACAAATAAGTGTATAGTGATATTATTAAAAGTATATTTAGTTTATTTATAATTGGAAGACTTTCTTTTAGCACGTTGACATTCAGTAGTTTAGCATTGAACTCTGTGTTTATGCAGAATAGAAATCGAAAAGGTACAAGTAGTTATAAATTTCGAAACAGTTTTTTTTTTAAATTCGAAAAACAGGTTCATTAAGATACTTTCGGGCACCTTAACTCGAAATAACGAAAATAAAGTTAACCGGGTTATTTCCTTATATGTAACACTTTTACAACTATCTCCAGGCATTAATTACTATCCCTTTTCTGAGCAAAGAATAACACCAATTTCAACATGAACATATACCATTTAGAATGTGTGTTTACACACCATTGCATGTGTATACGCGCCTACTTGATTATACGAGTACACTAGCCAGAAACGTTTTTAAATTGTAATTATTTAAACGAAACACATTCCTCTTTGTGCATAAATTACAATGGCCACATGGAACGGATTACCCTAATCATAACTAACACATTTTGTAATACACTAATACAATAAATCAGTAAAATGTACATTATTCATACTGTTATTTAAAACGTCCTACGATTATAAAATAGCGTGCTATTTTTGTGATATAAAATAATGTTTTGGAATCCTGTTTTAAAAATTTCATATAGTCTACGCTGAAGAAATTAATAATCGAATTAGAAACTGTAAAGGACGTTATAGTTTAAACCGAACAATGTTTGATAGAGGAACGTGTAATCTAAAAACTTGTTTATACATTTAAATCTGAAGTAGATTGTATTTCAAGAAAAGTTTCGAATTAAACCAGCTTATAAATAAATATAATATATACATGTACATAATTATTATAAATTAAATAAATTGCTTTTACAAATAATCATATTAATATACATTTACTCTGCTACTTTAATTTGCTTTTCTATATACATATGTATCAAATTAACTCCATAAATATGATATATTTAATAAATCACCAACCTCGCCTAACAACGCTATAAGCTGTGCTAATAGGTATATTATATACAAATTGGACTACACGTATATACATACATACATCGTATATGTTTATAACTATACTTGTTTATGTTTATAACTATACTGGTAGCCTACACGAGAACAATAAGTATACAATACGACACAAGAAAAACAGCACATACAATAGATTTGGATCTAGAGATATTAGTAAAGAAAAAGAGACAATTGTGTTCAGAAAGAAAATAAAAATATTTTATAAAATAATTTTTGGAATTTATTTTCCAGTGGTTGGTCCTTTCTGTTATGTAAAAACGGTGCAAAAACTATTAAACGATACGAAACGTTCGATGTAAGAGAAACGTAAACAACATCCCTCGTTTTGTTTTCGATTTTCTCGCCTATGGCTGATGATATAATTTGTTAATTTTTTCTTTACATATTATCGAAACAAGTTTAATGTTAAGTCATAGGCAACTTAAAAAAAGGCGGATGGTATTTTAGGATAAGGGATATTTTACAGTGTCGTATTAATTTCTAAACTTCTAGTATCATTAAGATAAAACATATTATCATTATAATTAAGAGAATAACAAATCCTACCATAAAGACCTTAATTTAAATATTGCGTTTAGTGACTTAGTTTTCTTATTTTATTTTATTTTATACTATCTCTAGAAGGATTTTAACTTTGTTTTTAATTAATTAATTTTTTCTTCTGTTTTACGAAACTAGCCACTCAGATTTATTCTGTTTTTAATTAGGAAAACTATCATCGATACTACTACTATAAGTTAGAATAGGGGCAGTTGCCGTTGCGACAAGACTGTATGTAGTAGGTCGCACTGATACCTCAACGGGCTTTATCCTCTCGCGTCGTCGTCGATGACGTCGCGGCACTGGCGACGACATGGGTTCCGGGACCGACGTCTCGGGCGTCTCCTCCTTGGACGACTGACTCTGCAGCTGCATACCGCGCGGCCTCATGTTCACGGACCTATCACTGGTGTCGTTGGAATCAGTCACAACGGCCTTGTCGTCGTTGACGATGTTCACAGTTACCGGAGAGGCGTCCGGTTCCGGCGTCTTCTTTCGTTCCGTCTGGACAGATCGGCTGGTCTTGGAAAGACCATCTGTCTGCGTTTCCATTGAGCGGACTTTGATTTCCGGTTCCTTCTTTGCTTCCACTTTCTTGATGTTGTCCGCATCCTCTAGACAGCCTAGATCGAGAGAACCAGGAACAAAGGTTATTGTCTTATTAACGGTGGACGGCAGATTCGTTATTTCAATGTCCGAAAGATGCGATAACTTTTCCGAAACTTGTTTCTTCAGAAGAAGCAGTTCGATATCTTTTCCCTTGAGAACCAGCTCCGTGAGGTTGCACGTGCTTTTCAGACTGTCCAGATTGATCTGCATCTCTGACCTCCTTGCCACGTACTCCATCAACTCCTTCCCGTAGATCTCGTGCAGATTGTCTATCAACTGCTTCTCCCTGTTGCGTATTTCACTGATGAACTGGATAGCGACGTCTCGGATGTTCTGCTCCGAGGCTTTGATGGTCGCTTCGCATTTTCCCAGCAGCCCGAGCTGAGAGTCGTATATGTTGATCCTGTCCTTGCAGCTGTCCAGCAGGGTCTGGATGCATTCCTTGTACTTGACGACTGCGTCCGAGAACTGGGTGATCTCGTGATCCTTGTGCTCATTGAAGGTACAGAGGACGCAGATACACGACTCGCACGGCTCGCAGTAGAACCGGACGACTTCTTCCTTGTGCTCTTTACACTCTATGTCCTTCTCGATCTCGCAGTCGAACAGGCTGTGGTTCTTCGTCACTTTCGTTTCCCTGTGCATGTCGACGCACAGCTTGCACAGCAGCTTGTTGCAGTCGAGACATTTCGAAGACGCTTCTCTGTGTTTTCGGTTCACCAACTTGCATATATCGCAGAAGGGGAACTTGGAAGGGCGCTGTCGAGCTACGAGCTCTCCGAGACTGGAGACCAGGAAGTTGTCTGGTAGTTTCTTAACGCCGCCTATCGGCAGGGCCGTGCGCTTCCGACAGAGTGGGCAGGTAAATTCCCGGTAGTCGCTGTACTTTTTGTAGGTGCACTCCGACATGACGTGGTTGTCGATGCACTGCTCGCAAAACGTGTGCAAACAGTCGAGGCATTTCGGGGACTTGAAGCCTTCCAGGCAAATCTTGCAAGTCAGGAACTCGTCGTGTATCTCTTGGGCCAGTTTCCCGCCCTGGGTCGTAGGGGCGGGAGCCTGCGTGGTCGTCATGCTCTCCCTCAGCTTCTCCCTAGGTAGTTCGATCCCCTGGGTGTAATACCGTTCTCGCTCCAAACGGCGACGATACCTAAAAATAGACGAAGAATGTAAAGTGAAAACACCATAGTTTCGTAATATATTAGTAAACACATTCATTTCGTAATATGTTAATAAATACCTTAGTTTCGTAATACTTAGCATCCGACGCCGATATAACCGTAGTTAAAATGTGTTGAGTGCGTTGTTAACAAAAAAAACAAAACAAAACAAAACAAAACCACACACACAAAAAACCCAAACACAAAAAACACAAACACAAAAAACTAAACAAATAATACTTACTATATTAGTAAACATGATAGTTTCTTAATATATTAGTAAACATCTTAGTTTTGTAATATATCATTAAACACCTTGTAACACTGTATTGGTAAACACCTTAGTTTCGTCCTATATTAGAAAACCTTAAATATACTATGACACAAATGTAAAATGCAAAATGCAGTAAAAGCAAACTACTAAAAGTTTTTGTCTTATTATAGATTTTGCTATACATTAAATAAAACTTCAAATTGTGTACTTAAAAATAGATTATGATTATAGGAAACACCGTTGGTTATATAAATATTAAATTCATCAAAACATAAATCACTACCACTGCAAGGGTGACAACACCAAACGCTTGTTCAGTTTCTGGATTCAGTTATGAAATATAACAAGTCCGTATCCGTAGCCAGTCCGTAGTGAAATAATGTTTTACACACACACACACACACACACACACACACACACACAC
>JAECMU010214669.1:0-13919 GCA_016106625.1 Dracogyra subfuscus | reverse complement strand
ATACCATTGTTGCAGTCATTCAGTGGCCATGATACCACTGTTACAGTTATGTCCATGCTACCACTATCACAGCCAATCAATGGCCCTGATACCACTATCACAGCCAATCAATGGCCCTGATACCACTATTACAGCCAATCAGCGGTCATTATACCATTAATGCAGCCATCAGTGGCCATGATACCACTATTACAGCCAATGTCCATGCTACCACTATTACAGCCAATCAATAGCCTGATACCACTATTACAGCCAATCAGTGGCTATGATACCATTATTGCAGCCATCAGTGGCCATGATACCACTATTACAGCCAGTCAGTGGCCATGATACCACTATTACAACCAATGGCCATGCTACCATTATTATAGCCAATCAGTGGTCATAATACCACTAATACAGCCAATCAGTGGTCATGATACTACTATTACAGCCAATCAGCGGCCATGATACCATCATTTCAGCCATATGTGGCCATGATACCACTATTACAGCTAATGTGCATGCTACCACTATTACAGCCAATCAATGGCCCTGATACCACTATTACAGCCAATCAGCAGCCATGATACCACCATTACAGTCAATCAATGGCCCTGATACCACTATTACAGCCAATCAGTGGCCATGATACCATTATTGCAGCCATCAGTGGCCATGATACCACTGTTACAGTTATGTCTATGCTACCACTATCACAGCCAATCAGTGGCCCTGATACCACTATCACAGCCAATCAATGGCCCTGATACCACTATTACAGTCAATCAATGGCCCTGATACCACTATTACAGTCAATCAATGGCCATGATACCACTATTACAGCCAATGTCCATGCTACCACTATTACAGCCAATCAATGGCCTTGATACCACTATGGCAGTCAATCAGCAGCCAACATACTATTATTGCAGCCAATCAGTGGCCATGACACCACAATTACAGCTAATCAGTGGCCATGATACCATTATTGCAGTCAGTGGCCATGATACCACTGTTACAGTTATGTCCATGCTACCACTATCACAGCCAATCAATGGCCTTGATAACACTATGGCAGTCAATCAGCAGCCATCATACTATTATTGCAGCCAATCAGTGTCCATGATACCACAATTACAGCTAATCAGTGGCCATGATACCATTATTGCAGTCAGTCAGTGGCCATGCTACCACTATTACAGCCAATCAATAGCCCTGATACCACTATTACAGCCATCAGTGGCCATGGTACCACTATTACAGCCATCAGTGGCCCTGATACCACTATTACAGCCAATCAGTGGCCATGATACCATTATTGCAGCCATCAGTGGCCATGATACAATTATTACAGGCAATGTCCATGATACCACTATTACAGGCAATGTCCATGATATCACTATTACAGCCAATGTCCATGATACCACTATTACAGGCAATGTCCATGATACCACTATTACAGGCAATGTCCATGATATCACTATTACAGCCAATGTCCATGACACCACTATTACAGCTAATGGCCATGCTACCATTATTATAGCCAATCAATGGCCCTGATACCACTATTACAGACAATCAGCAGCCATGATACCATTATTGCAGCCATCAGCGGCCATGATACCACTAATACAGCCAATCAGTGGCCATGATACTACTATTACAGCCAACTAATGTCCATGCTACCACTATTACAGCCAATCAATGGCCCTGATACCACTATTACAGTCAATCAGCAGCCATGATACTATTATTGCAGCCAATCAGCGGCCATGATACCACTATTACAGCTAATGTGCATGCTACCACTAGTACAGCCAATCAGTGGCCCTGATACCACTATTACAGCCAATCAGTGGCCATGATACCATCATTTCAGCCATATGTGGCCATGATACCACTGTTACAGCCAATGTGCATGCTACCACTATTACAGCCAATCAATGGCCCTGATACCACTATTACAGCCAATCAGATGCCATGATACCACTATTACAGCCAATGTGCATGCTACCACTATTACAGCCAATCAGTGGCTCTGATACCACTATTACAGCCAATCAGTGGCCATGATACCATTATTGCAGCCATCAGTGTCCATGCTACAACTATTACAGCCAGTGTCCATGCTACCACTATTACAGCCAATTAATGGCCCTGATACCACTATTACAGCCAATCAGTGGCCATGATACTACTATTACAGCCATCAGTGTCCATGCTACAACTATTACAGCCAGTGTCCATGCTACCACTATTACAGCCAATCAATGGCCCTGATACCACTATTACAGCCAATCAATGGCCCTGATACCATTATTACAGACAATCAATGGCCCTGATACCACTATTACAGACAATCAGCAGCCATGATACCACTATTACAGCCTATGTCCATGCTACAACTATCACAGCCAATCAATAGCCCTGATACCACTAAAACAGCCAATCAGTGGCCATGATTCTACTATTATAGCCAATCAGTGGATATGATACAATTATTGGAGTCAATCAGTGGCCATGATACTACTATTACAGCCATCAGTGGCCATGGTACCACTATTACAGCCAGTGTCCATGCTACCACTATTACAGCCAATCAATGGCCCTGATACCACTATTACAGCCAATCAATGGCCCTGATACCACTATTACAGCCAATCAGTGACCACGATCCTACTATTACAGCCAATCAGTGGATATTATACAATTATTGCAGTCAATCAGTGGCCATAATACTACTATTACAGCCAGTGTCCATGATACCACTAGTCCAACATATCAGCGGTTATGATACATGTACCACTAAGTATTGCAGTCAATCATCAGTCAGGATACCACTAAATATTGCAGTCAATTAGTGGCCATTTATATCACTGTTACAGCCAATTGGCAGGCATGATACTATGTTTTCTAGATTTTTCATATCAAAATGAACAGTATCAAAATATAGGAATATATTTGCTGTCCCCAACTTTTCTTGTTAAATTGCAGGATAAAAAATATCTTTTTATGACAAAAGATACTAGTTTTATCCTGTTCAAGCCTAATGAACATATCCCACATGGCATTTTCACTAGCCTGAATATATACAGAATAACTAGTTAATGACGCTTGATATCGGCTTTATCCTGTGAAGGTAAGAATGGGGAATTTCGCATTCGTCCTGAACAGGATAAAGCCGATATCAAGCGTCATTAACTGGTTATTATCTTTATTCTGCAACCCAACGAATTTTGGAGTGGACAAGTATTTTTATCACTGTTTTAACAAACTTGTACCAGCAATTTCCTTAAACCTTTCGGTAACGTATGTACGTGACCTCACAACATGCTAGTTCCCTTTGTACGTGACGTCAAAAGTCATAACATGCTACTAGCATGTTATGACTTTGCTTTAACAGGTCATCATAACAGGCCAGTAGGAACACTGGTTGCAGGATAAATTACCATTCAAGAGCCAGACAGACATTTCGACAGTTATAATCGTTCTATGCCATATAAATAACTCTACAACGAAAGTAACGGAATTTTGCCTACCACCAAGTAGGCAAAGATTCCCACTGTAATAAAACAATCCAATTTTTTACATTAAATATCTTTACTTTGTTAATTTTCGTGTTAGCTGATAACAAATATTTTACATATATATCAGCCACAAACAAAATAAGAAGAAACCCAACACCATCCCCCTTTCAAAAATATTTTCATCAAGGGCCAACCCAGAAAATATTTTAGGGAGGGGACAAGGGCAAAAAGGGGAGAGATAGGTCACCTCTGGATCCCTCGTTTGTCTCCACCCTTGTTCATTTTAATACCAAAGTACTATTGGGTTTTTCCTATTGTGTATGCATCAGTGAAATGTCACATGCACTGGTTGACAAGTCAATCCTCTTCCCTCCACCAATAATTATGGCTGGTTTTGTTTTGTCTTTTTTAATTATGATAGCCTCTACATCTTGACTGAATGTAAAAGATGTAGCGAGACTAACAGATCGAGATTAACAACGAGAGTTACGGTGACGGGCAAATAACCTTTGAATCATGCCCGTGGAACCCCCCTCCCAGTGTGGACCCCCCCCCTCCCAATAATGTCCACCATGCTACAGGCCATAAGACTTGCAAAATGACTGATTTAACAAACAACAGACGAACATGTAGATCACATTGACTTTATTCAGTAAAATGTCATTTTTCCCTGCCAAAGAGTTTTGTTCTGTTTGTCATAGGACCATCATCAGTTAAAACTGGCACTTGATAATTACAGGTTCAGTTTACATAATAGTAATTTTTCGATAATTTCCCACCCTCGTGTCATACCGACTTGAATATCTTGTACTGGAAGCTGAGAGGACTTGAAAGTATATTTTAATAAACTTCTAAACTGATAAATATTAATCTAAAATTGATCAATCAATGCTTACAAGTTGCCAAAATATACCTGTACTACATTTAATTTTTTTTTGTTTGTTCAAGTAGCAGTTAAAAATAAATTATTTTACTATCCAGTAGACAAAAATAAATAAATTTTTAACTACCGTAATATTGCTACTTTAGGACAGCATTACAACTGAAAGGACAAGGATTTTTATTTCATGTATTTGATGTAATAAATATAACAATACATTGGCTACTATTTCATTATAAATAGTATAATAATATATCTTCAAACTACAAAACAGGAGTCAATTTCACAAAACATCGTAAGTTGACAGTTGCGACTAGCTGTTGAACTGATGTAGCTGTTAAACTGATCTAGCTGTAAAACTGGTCATACATTAATTACATGTGGTTGGCATCATATTTCATGCAGAAAACTGCAACATTATGGAAGATGGAACATTGAAAGGATGAAAGAAAATGAATTATGTATTCTTGAAAATATATCAGTTACACTTGTTAGTTGTAATGATAATCAATTGTAGTTTTGATCATAGTTTTACATTTACGTGCAAAACTAGTTTTACGTTTTGTGAAACTGATCCCAGAATTCTATTTAAGTGACCTCAAATAGAAGTTGAGCAACTAATTGTGGAAATATTTGTAAGGTTGGGTACATAATGAGCAAACACTACAGAAGAATGCTATATAGATATAATGACAGAATTGTTATACACTTCCAAGCCCCCAGAGCAAACCAAATATACACGTTTACATATCCATCAAAATGATATCTTACAAAAGTACAAAAATTTCAACATATATAAATCTAAATTGTAATAGAAAAAAAATGTAATTTTTCTATGGACATTTTGACTTAAAAGGTTTTTAAAAAAAAAATCAATTCCACACATTATGATACAAATTTTGGCACAAGTGAAAACTTTGACTAGAAAAAAAACTGTTATAAATTGCACATTTTTTCTAATAAAAAAAGGTCAAAACCTACATAAAAACGTCTTGTAGGCACAATCATAAAACTATAATAATTGTGACAAGCCTATATAAAAATGTTTTGTAAGCAAAATTATAAAATTATGTACACGAGTATTGGGTATAATAAAATTATGACTTTTTCAGAAAACAAACTACTACATACCGCATATCTACATGTAGGCTAATTGTCACAGACTGAGTTCCTATCACATGCAATACAACGACAACAACATAGAGATTAAAATGGATTTCACATTGCTAATTTTGTTTAAAATATTGCAAAAAAAAGAAGCTACATACAGAAATTATACAAACCAGTTTACAGAGAACAACAAACAAAAATCCCAACTTTTTACCTTTTAAAGCCTTCAGTCAAAAATCTCCATTGACAAAGTTTAAAGTTAGATTGTCAACACTTGAAACAGAGTCAATAAATAACTAATCCACTCTGTCATTATGGTGATTAATAAGTTGAATAGCTTTAAACACCTCAATTAATTAATTATTTAATCAATACAAATGAGGCCAATGCAAAATGAATTAGCCGTCACAAACCTTTCCATATCACAAAGCGATTCGAAAACAGAACACGGCCATTTTTTATTTCAAAATATCTTCGAATTCAGTTAGAGAATTAAACAAATTTTAAATGTTATAATTTTGAGGACACTGAATTCCAGCCTTTATACAATTTTTTTTTTTAAATCAATTTATTTAACAATGAATGGACTATTTCTAAACATTTTTTTTTTAATCTGAAATTTCTGAATAGCTGTGATCATCTATGTGGTCGCCTTAGTAACAAGAAAGAGTTTAGTGAAAGCTACACTTCAACAAGAGCCGCTACTATGTCTCCAACAAAAACACGCAGTTATATAAAATGTCTACTGACGTTAAATACATTGTAGATGGCAGTGAATGTGAAAAAATCACAGAACTTTGGGCAAACTGTTTTGTGTATTACCTTCTCTCCACATTTCACAGCATGTGACATACCTATCGTTGTTGTTGTTGTTGCTGCTGTTGTTGTTGTTAATTACTAGTTATTATTATTATTAATTGCTAGTTATTATTTTCATGGCATATTTTACTACCAACATATTGCATATTTGTAATATTTTATTATTATAAATAAAACAAAGTGAAATATTAGGATATTGCCATATTCTTATTATTTATATATTTTGATATAAATGTTTAAAGCAGATTTTATTTACATATTCCAAATGCAGATAAGCTCTAACTTTTTTGCATATATCACTATTAGTATTATTATTATTAAAATAACCAGATCTTGGGGCTATTACTAGTAATCTTTAAAAAAAATATTTTTAGTTTTTCAAAAAGTTTTTTTTTTTAAATGCACAATTTTCTATCTTTTAACAGTGACAAATCCATTCACTTAAATACTGTGAAACAAAATATAAAATTTAAAAGTTAAGCTTTACTCCATAACTACTTTATAATAAATTATATTATTCAACAATTAATTTGTTTATGTCAACAACACTATTGTAGTAAAGTGTTGTGAAATATCTCTAACTGGAGGTATTAGCGTGTAAATTATTTTTCCAAAAATCTAATATCTGATTCGGCAACCAGCAAAGATACTTCAGCAAAGCCTTCAACGTGTGGAGAGAACAATACACACACAGCACAAACGTTGTCCATGACGACAAGGTTTACGAGAGCATTGAGCGATATCGGTCGTCAGGCACAAACAAAACCTGTGTGACTTAGCACCATTTTTTTACGTTTAACTTAAGGCACCTCTGTTCCTTGTCGGCAGTCGATACAATTATAAACATCAAAATGCACTTGCATAGTTAATACATAACATCACGTATGCCTTATCTATACAAAAAAAACAGCGCCGTCACTGCTGCAGCCTATGATGTAGCACCAGCAGCAGCACAGCACCGTCTATCACGTAACACTACTCTCACACTGCGGTAACCTAGGAGACCATTTTCATACATACTTGACAGCGACTGATTCTCGTCCGGAGATTACCAGCCTTAAGAGTTTGGGGTTGGGGTGCTACGAACTGAGAGTGCGAATCTATAGTTGTGAGCCAAAAGCTGTATTTATTCGCAAAGTAATGACAGGTTCCGCGCGCGCCGTTACATTCGATAAATGGTGTGGCGCGGAAATCTTCAAGACAGCTGCCAGGGCTTGAAAGGGATTGACCTCCTCCACCTGGTCCCGCTGCTGTGTGCTGAAAAAGGAGAACAAAAAAGTTTTTTAACTATTTAATCCTTTAATTAAATGCAAAAAATGGTGGTATTATTATAAGAAAAGGGACCTCATGATGCAAAATGGACCAAGATTGATAAAAGAAATTAGTTAATTTGTAAGTGAATTTCAAACTATTGCACAGTGAAAGCTGTCAATACCAGATCTAACCCAGAATTCCCTGAAAACCGGACGGTTTTTTTTTTTCATTATCCCTTTTTAAATATTAGTAAAGTTTGGTTTCATGGGTGCCAAGTTTAGAGGAATTTTAGTGTAATTATAAGAATTTTTAAAACATTTTTAATTTACCTGTCACAAATTTAGTATAAAATAGCTATGCCTTGCAAATCAGGGCTGCGATATTAGCTGTAAGATCACCATAGTGCATGAAATAACTATGGACTAAGATTCCTTTGTAAAACTGGGCCCTGGCCATTAAACATTGATAAATTATTTTAAAAAACCTCATTAATTATTATTAGTTAAAAAAATGGGTGATAATGTTATTATGGCAAAAATGTTAAAAGAATTCTTATTACTTTAAAAAAAAATATCTAAAAGTGTAATAAACATGTTATTACCATGGCAAAACTGTAACCAATCCAGAGTCCGTTCCATCCAGAGGGGCAGTCTGGGATCTGCAGCGTCTGACTGTGGATGGCGATGACGTTGCTGGGGGAATCGCAGACCACGCAGCGGCTGATGAAGGGAACGATCTCCTGCTCCTGAACTGGCATCATTGGAATGGGAGCATTGGTGGACAGCCAATAGGAGCGGTCGTTACGGCTGGCGTAGTTACACACGTTGTCCATGTTGCAGAAGAGGAATGGCATGGTGCTGAATCTCTGCATGCACGATCCTGCCCAGCCTAGTGGGAAGAGACAAAAATGTTTATTTAAAATACAGATTCATTAATAGAAGAAGTTTGTTTCAATGTTTGACGACACCACTAGAACACATTGCTTTATTAATCATCGGCTATTGAATGTCAAACATTTTGGTAATTTTGACATATAGTCTTAAATAGGAAACCCTGAACATTTCCCCATTAGTAGTATGGATGTGTTATATGCACCATTCCATAAACAACATAGCATATACCACCACCTTTGATTTATCAGTCACGATGCACTGGCTGGAGAAATAGCCCAATGAGGGATCGATTAAAAAAAGATCATGCATCAAGCAAGATATTTGGATAATTCAGAGTTAGCAATGAAACCATGAACACATTGAAGCTTGTATCTCTGGCCAGACAGTCCAAATAACAAGATAGACCAGTGCATGAAAGCAGAGTTTTTCTTAATTATAAACCGCAAACACATTCAAGTTTGTACTTCTGTCGAGACAGTCTAAATAAGATAGATCAGTGCATGAAAGCATAGTTTTTCTGAATGATAAAACCAAGAACACAGTCAAGCTTGCACTTCTGCCCAGACAGTCCAAATGACAAGATTGACCAGTGTATGAAAGCAGAGTTTTTCTGAATGATAAAACCACAAACACATTCAAGTTTGTACTTCTGTCGAGACAGTCCAAATAACAAGATAGACCAGTGCATGAAAGCAGAGTTTTTCTGAATGATAAAACCACAAACACATTCAAGTTTGTACTTCTGTCAAGACAGTCCAAATAAGATAGACCAGTGCATGAAAGCAGAGTTTTTCTGAATGATAAAACCACAAACACATTCAAGTTTGTACTTCTGTCGAGACAGTCCAAATAAGATAAACCAGTGCATGAAAGCAGAGTTTTTCTGAATGATAAAACCATGAACACATTCAAGCTTGCACTTCTGCCCCGACAGTCCAAATAACAAGATAGACCAGTGCATGAAAGCAGAGTTTTTCTTAATGATAAAACCACGAACACATTCAAGCTTGCACTTCTGCCCAGACAATCCAAATAACATTAGGTTATTTCTCATTCCAACCAGTGCACCACGACTGGCATATCAAAGGCCGTGATATGTGTTATCCTCTCTGTGGGATGGTGCATATAAAAGATTCCTTGCTACTAATGAATAAAAATAGCAGGCTTCCTCTCAAAGAGTAAATTTACCAGATGTTTAACATGCAATAGCTGATGATTAATAAATCAACATGCTCTAGTTGAGTTGTTAAACAAAACAAACTTTAGTCTATGTGTTAAATGTTTGCAGCATTTAAATTTTATTTTAATAAAAAATGTTTTTAAAAAATTAACAAAACATTTTTACAAAAAAATAACATGCTGCTTACCCAAATCTTGATGATGCGACTTCTCATTTCCCTCGATGTACAGCAGCGAATATCCATCCCACATCTGCGTCTGGCCGCGGGGGCATCTTGGAATGTCTACAGACTGGCTGTGTCGTACAAGCAGAAAGCCAGTGGGAGGCACAGATCCTGCAGGACCTCGCTCTCCCTTGAGACCAATTGCACCAGACTGACCTGAAACAAGACAGAAGAAGCATTTTGAACGTGACCAACATAAAAAACTATTATTACCTCATACATATTCAACATGACTTCTGATTGGTCAGTGTTACATCATGTGTGATTCCGTTTGAGAGTTTCTTACCTTATGCATATTCTGCATGACTTAATGTTACGTCATGGTTAATGTTACATCATGGTTAATGTTACGTCATGTGTGATTCAGTTTGAGAGTTTCTTACCTTATGCATATTCTGCATGACTTAATGTTACGTCATGGTTAATGTTATGTCATGTGTGATTCCTTTTAAGATCATGTTGCACTGATCTGTGATTTTGTGACCGGCATAAAAATAATTATTACCTCATGCATATTCTACAAGACTTCCGGTTGGTTAATGTTAAGTCACATCTGATTCCATTTAAGATCATATGGCACTGCTCTGTGGTTTTGCAAACCCATAAATCAAGATACTGCACTAATTCCATGGGAATCCTCTTAGCACTGACCAATGAGGGGATATGTATGACAACAAGAGACAAGCACCTATTGTGGTTAGAGAGACAAGGACCAAGATGTGGAGGTGGACAGCAAAAGAAAGTTGAAAGATAAAAGAAGCTGCCAGATAGGGAAGAATTAAGTCTAAATTAGAATTCAAAGGCAAGAAAGGAAAGGAGGGCAGTACCATAAAATAGCAAAAACAGAAGAAAAAAAAGTGCAGACCCCACAAAAAATTTTAAAAGATGAAAAAAAGGACATAAATAAAAAGAACCAAAAAAAAGACACAAATGCAAAGAAAAAACCCAAAACGACTAACAACAACAAAGAAGCTGTACCTGGTGTTCCATCTGTTCCAGGGAGTCCATCGAGTCCGGGAAGTCCAGGTTGTCCAGAGTCTCCCTTGAATCCAGGCAGTCCATCGTCTCCACGAGGTCCGGGCAGACCATCAATTCCTGGCCGACCTGGCTCTCCCGGGGGACCTTGTACTCCGGGAATCCCTGACAGCCCTGGCTCTCCCTTCTGTCCCTTGGGTCCCATTGGAAGGTCTTCGATATGAATCACCCCTGGAGGGCCCTGGTCTCCCTTGTAACCTGGCTGGCCAGGACGACCTAGATGGAGGTAAAACAAAAAGAAACAAAATTGATCAGAAAGAAACATTAAAATATTGTAGTTCTGTGCATAGTTCATGAGGTAGTTCTGTGCATAGTTTATGAGGTAGTTCTGTGCATAGTTCATGAGGCAGTTCTGTGAATAGTTCATGAGGTAGTTCTGTGCATAGTTCATGAGGTAGTTCTGTGCATAGTTCATGAGGTAGTTCTGTGCATAGTTCAACTTCATGATTTGACTACCAAATCAAGGGACTGAAAAAAACCCACTGTGAATTTCAATTAACCTGGGCCTAGTTTCACAAAGCAATCTTAGAACAAAGATCACCGTATGTGTATAACATAGTTATGCACTTAAGTTTATCTTAGC
Source organism: Dracogyra subfuscus (assembly GCA_016106625.1). Lineage (NCBI taxonomy): Eukaryota > Metazoa > Mollusca > Gastropoda > Neomphalida > Peltospiridae > Dracogyra > Dracogyra subfuscus. The sequence continues at coordinate 2,433 of JAECMU010214669.1, read as the reverse complement.
ACTAAGATCGTTTTGTGGAATGAGGCCTATGTATGTATATCTGAAGTGCATGAAAATATGTGATGGCCATTTCAGAATGCCAGCTAATGTTTCATAATGCATCTCATGATACCCTCCACCATCTCTACCCCACCAAAGATTAAGGAACTGTTGAATAGCCCCTAATAATAATAATAATAAATAAAATAGAAATATAACACATCTGGTAATAACAACAATAAGCTACAGACCTTAAACACAGCAATTAATAATAATAATAATAAAAATAATAATAGGCTGTTAAATCTTAACACATTTGGTAATAATAAGCTGTAAAAAGTTAACACAACAGTTAGTAATAATAATAGGCTGAAAATCGTAACAGATTTGTTACACGCCTTTGAGCTATGAAACTTAATACATATGACTACAAATTGCTGCAGTACCCTAGTTATATGTTACATTATCCTAAAAATTAAACAGAACCTTACAGGCAAACAGGCGGTGCCTTATTTTACATGTGAGTAATTGGATATCATACTCTAACTCCTGAAAGTTGTTTTATTACAAAAACATGAAAACTATTCACACTTCTTTAGACTGACTGTGTGCTGTTGTGTCATATTTTAAGACACTTGTTGAAGTTTGCCTTGATGCCTTGCCTTTTGGATGTAATGCCCAAAACAGAATCTCCATAGGTCAAGGCCAAATAGCCATGTTCTCTTATTTGTCAAGTTCAAGGCCTGAATAGGCTGTGAAACAGAATAATAAGCCGTAAAACACAAGATAATTAAACTGGGTGAACCGGATGAGGCTCTATAGTTCAAAGGTTCAATGGTCCAAAAGTTCAATGGCCTGAAGGTTCAACACTAACTCTAACCCTATGTTCAGTAGTTCGAAGGTTCAATGGTCCGAAGGTTCAACACTAACCCTAACCCTATGTTCAGTAGTTCGAAGGTTCAATGGTCCGAAGGTTCAACACTAACCCTAACCCTAGGTTCAGTAGTTCGAAGGTTCAATTGTCCGAAGGTTCAACACTAACCCTAACCCTAGGTTCAGTAGTCCGAAGGTTCAGTAGTCCGAAAGTTCAATGGCCTGAAGGTTCAACACTAACCCTAACCCTAGGTTCAGTAGTCTGAAGGTTCAATTGTCCAAAGGTTCAACACTAGCCCTAACCCTAGGTTCAGTAGTCCGAAGGTTCAGTAGTCTGAAGGTTAAGTAGTCCAAAGGTTCATTAGTCCGAAGGTTTATAGACCTAATCCTGGACTACTGAACCTTTGGACTAGAGAGTGGTACCCGGATGAACCAGTATATGTAAACACAAGATAATTAAACTGGATGAACCAGATACAGCTCTATAGTCCGAAGTTTCAATGATCCGAAGGTTCAACACTAACCCTAACCCTGAATTACTGAACCTTATGAACCGGATGAACCAGTACGTGTAAACACACAGACATACCTGGACTTCCCTTGAGACCTGGCAGTCCATCCAGTCCGGGATCTCCCTTCGGTCCTTGCAAGCCTGGAAGTCCGGGGTGACCTGAATCTCCCTTTGATCCCTTCAAGCCAAGTTGTCCTGGCAACCCAGCATTTCCTTTAAAGGTAAACAAACGTAAGGTTAGTCAACATTTAATAACTGGTGCATATAATAATGATAATATGGTAGGCTAGTGGCTATTGTATGACTTTATGTAAACTAAGGCAAGGTTAGCCAACACTTAATAATTAGTGCATATAATAATGATAATACGGTAGGCTAGTGGTTATTGTATGACTTTATGTAAACTAAGGCAAGGTTAGCCAACACTTAATAATTGGTGCATATAATAATGATAATACAGTAGGCTAGTGGCTATTGTATGACTTTATGTAAACTAAGGCAAGGTTAGCCAACACTTAATAATTAGTGCATATAATAACAATAATACGGTAGGCTAGTGGCTATTGTATGACTTTATGTAAACTAAGGCAAGGTTAGCCAACATTTAATAATTAGTGCATATAATAACAATAATACGGTAGGCTAGTGGTTATTGTATGTCTTTAAGTAAACAAAGGCTGAGTTATCCAACTTTTAATAATTAGTCCATATAATACTAGTATCCAGAGGCAGGGCTCTGGATGGACATGCTCGAAGCCTTAGTGGTATATTTTTTTTTTTTTTTTTTTGGTTTGTTTAACGACGCACTCAACACATTTGAATTACGGTTATATCGGCGTCGGACATATGGTTATGTCGAGAAAAAAACCCAGTGGTCAGCTGACGGGGATCGATCCTAGACCGACCGCGCATCAGGCGGGCTCTCTACCACTGGGCTAGTGGTATATGAGCATGTTAATAGGTTTTACACACATATAATAATAATAGGCTAATGGCAATTGACTCCTTTTTTTTTATTTGACTTTTTTAACATTCATCATATTTCATAATATAAATTACTATTAACTGTA
>JAECMU010214662.1:0-11463 GCA_016106625.1 Dracogyra subfuscus | reverse complement strand
GACCAAAGTAAATCGCGTGTGTTCCTATCTTCTGACTGCCTGGAATGGTAAGTTAACACGTAACTACTAGATATGACAACTGTTTAATAATCAGTTATTCTGGTTAAAATGTGTTATTGGTAAGAATATGATTCCTTACCGTATATATTAGAATATCCCAACTCGGTAAAATATCCTTTCCCAACACTGCTTTATGTACAACTAGTTATGTACATATTACATTATACACCGTATAGGCAGGATTTTGTATTGGTGGGGGCACCTGGCAACCAAGTAAACAATGATATCGAGTGTGCCACTGATCATACCTCCCCCCACCCTTCCCCGGCTACGCCACTATACACCATGGCACTGTGTAAACATGATCGATATATTTCTTTATCGCGTTCAATATAGCATTCATTCGTGACAGCGTCATGGGCGTTCGCAGAAAAATAAATGCAGGGGGGGGGGGGGGGGCAATGTTATCCTGAATTCGACGTGTGAAGTGTGAAAACATCTTTTTGCTAAGATTACTGTAAATAATACTGTTCCAAGAGTAGTAACCTGCTCTAACTAAATGAACTGTTGAGAAATGTTTATGTTATTTTATTCATTTTGAATTTTCCATGTAATTTGTTTTAATTTTTGATTTTCCAGGGGTGGTGGGTGGTGGGCAAATGCCCCCCTCCCCTTGCCCCCTCCAGCGGACGCCCATGGACAGCGTCGTTAAATAAAACATTTCTTTCTTCATTTTTCATTCGTGACATGTAATATTTACGATACAATTAAGAATTTGAGTAGTGGATTATGTATTTTGTTTGTACAGTGCTTTTGCTAACCACGAACTGAACTGTTTTTCTTGGTAAATTATTCATTTATATAGCTAATAAAATTGATCGTTAAACTGTTCAAAACCAAATAACATCCGGTTGGGTCAAAGTTCGAGGTATACCCAACTTTTGATAGTGCAGCCCCAAGTTCAGCTAGTAAGCGTTCTCGCTAACGTTTGTGAACTATTTGATTGGGTCCCAATATGGACACTTGGTTTACCGTGTAGCGTATAAACCAATCTAGCCGACGGTGTTTTTTTTTCGCTCAGTCTAACTGAACGCAGTACAGTTAATAACATAAGTTGGTAATAATTATGACAGTGTTTGGTATGATGATATATCAGTTCATCTGGCCAGTAAATTCACGTAATTTAATTTGAAATAGTACCAACTACAATTGTGCTTGAAACATGTGCGGGGTCCTATACTAATAATAGCATGACACATTTTGTGTAGAACTAAGGTAGTCATAGACACTGTTCGTTATGTCTAAAATAAACAGCTTAACCCCCATTTTTTCTGATTTACTTTAAAGGTCCGGGTGGTAGTATATATATTCATGATTAATAATATGCTGCATGTAGGAGTTTTAGCCACATGTGTTACTATTGTCGTCTACGGGATTTGATTTGGTGGTATACTCCCTGTAATGGTTAAGACATCTGACTTAAATATAGCCCGAGTACTCTGACTGTAAGAGAGCTAGACGGAGTCGGACATTTGGAAATACGCTCTCATTACAGTCAGTTGATTCCCGCTCTAATACCACAACAATCCTACGTTTGCCGTCAAATACCTTTACATCGATCATTTTCGAATGCCTTGGTTTGTTTTAAAAATCCACATATTAAACACTAATACACACACTTCAGAAAGAAACCCGACAGCATCCACATTCAAATAAGCTCTGGCAAACTTCAGACAGCAGAATTTTAAGGTCGCTGACCTATATTGTGACGTTGCGTCACATGATCACCTACTCCGTGTTCCCGTCTTCCTGGGGCCATCTCATACCATAATAAGAGAAGTCCCCGACAATCACCTAAAAATGTTTGTTTTGTTTAACGACACCACTACAGCACATTGATTTATTAATCATCGGCTATTGTATGTCAAACATTTACTAATTGTGTCTTAGTCCACACCCGCTACATTTTTCTGTTAGTAGCAAGGTATCTTTTATATGCACGATCCCACAGACAGGATATCTATAGAGGTTATTATCAGAATGTTATTACCCTCGCGTGTTTCGGTATCGTCAATATAATATTATATTAGGAATAAAAATTGTATTGTGCGAACCTCTGGCGAGCATAATACATTAGTTTTATTCCAATATATGATATTGACGATATCGAAATACGCGAGGGTAATAATCACTTTATTATATACTATTCAAAAAAAGTAGGGGAACCTGAAATATAAATGTTAATATCCACTATTAGACCGAACATACGTTTTGATCACAGACATTCTAGTAAAGAACGTTCAGGTCTGTTTATACACACACCGAAAAACATTCCATAGTTTGCACGTGCCCTGTACACGTGCGTGGGGTGTCATTCTCGATTTTGACAATTTCCAGGAAGGTCGATTAATCACCGTGGAACATTATTTCTGTCAATATTTTTCATTCTGTTGATCATACAGTTGTTATTGTTTTGTTTTAGTCATTTTATTGTTTGACTTTGCGATCTGTTTAATCCCACTCATGCTAAAAAGCATATAAAGCTGTAACCAGAGATCGCCACTGCTGCCTGTCCCTTGCCAGCTTCTTCAGCAGCTCCCAGCTCAGACGTCCTCTCGGATTTCCTTCTCTACTGTCCTCCTTCATGTTTCTTTCGGTCTCCCTCGTTTCCCTTTTTTTTAGGGATGTTTGAGGCATTCTGATAACATGGCCAATCCAGCTCCATGTTCGGTGCTTGATTTCCGATGTGGAGGTTTGTTTATGGTTATGATGTTGGGTCAGAAGGTATTCAGAATCCTGGGAAAGCACCGATGTTGAAAAACCGCCAACTTCTGATCGATGGTTTTGGTAATTTTCCAGGATTCTGCTCCATACTGTAGAGTGCTTAAGACAGTGTTTTTTTTTTTTTTAAGACGTATCTTTGTCTTCAAACTATCTTGCTTGCTTTCCACATGTTTTAGAGTGATACAAAGATCTGACTTGCCTTGGAGATTCTTGAGTGGATTTCTACTTCACACTGTTTCCATCGGTTGTCATCTTAGAGCCAAGGTAGGTGAAGTTATCAACTTCCGCAACTTTGTGACCATGAAGGACTTGGTGTTAATTCTCGTGAGTTTAGTCTTAGGAATGTGGTTGCTATATGTCTCGTTTCTTTGTGAGAAAATAACAAGATGTTATCTGCGAATTCCAGGTCTTCGAGTATGCTGGCAAAAGTCCACTGGATCCCTCTTTTTTCCTGATTGTTCCACATTCTTCAAGATCTAGTCTATTCTAATTATGAACAAGAATGGTGAAAGAATACACCCTTGTTTCACACCAGTGTTTATATTGAAAGGGTCACATAGAAGGTTGCCATTTATAACTTGAGAACAAAAATCTGTATATCACAAAGTTTAGAAGGTATGCCATAGTGTCTGATTATACGCCAAAGCGATTCACTGTAAATACTGTCAAAGGCTTTTTCAAAGTCGATGAAATTGACATATACTGTTGAGTTCCACTCCTTGCTCTGTTCCAGGATCTGACTCAAGATATGTGATCTCTACAAGACATCCCTTTCCGAAATCCAGCTTGTTCTTGATGCATTTCATTTTCTAATGCGGTGGTTAGGCGACTATGTATGATTTTGTTGAAGACCTTGCTGGTGAGTGACAACAATGTAATTCCTATCCAGTTGTTACAGTTGGTAAGATCTCCTTTCTTTGGCACTTTGACTAGTATGCCGGTTTCCCAATTTGATGATATATCTTCTGTCTCCCAAATCTGCTTGAAGATCTTAGTCAGGACTTTTGGGTGTTTCATTTTCTTCTGCATTTAGCAGTTACCCCATCTGCCCCTGGAGCTTTTCCATTCTTCATAGCTCTAATGGCATTCTTCTTCTGTGAGTGTTGGTGGATCAATATAAATGTCAAGATTTTGGTCTACTTCTGGATGTTTTGCTAGGCAGTTTGGTTCTGCTCTGTTCAGTATGCTTTGGAAGTGATCTTTCCATCTGGTTAACCTTTCTTTCTCGTTTGTTATGATGTTTCCATTCATATCCTTGACGAGTAGGTCAATATTACGGTTTCTTGCCCTCAGAGGTTTTGTGGTTCTGAATAGAGTTTTCGAATCCTGTCTTTGTGCAGTTTGTTCTGCTTGATCTACCAAACGTTCTATGCAAACGTTCTTGTTATGTTTTGCCATCTTCTTAACTTCCTTATCCAGCTCCGAGTAATTTATTTTTGGAAACGATATTTAAGCCTCTGTGAGCTGGAAGTATTCATTTACCTTTTTGTTTCTTTTCTTTCAGCAATCTTTTCCCAAGTCTCTTTTGTGTATCCACTCTTCTTTTTCCTTCTTTTTGTATCCAAGGATCTTCTCTTCTGTTTGCACAATAAATTTGTTGAAGGTTTCAATGTTTATTTCATCTCCCTTTTCTAAGGCTGAAAGTCGCTTTGAAATAGTTTCTGAGTTTGACTTAGAAGGATTTTCTTACTTCGGTATCTTTCAGTTTTGTGGAATCGAACTGTAAGCCCCTTTCCTGTCCCTTCTTTGTCTTCAGCAGTTTAAGTTATATGAGTCCAATTACTAGGGTATGGTCAATAGCAACATCTGCACTTCATCTTGCCTTTACATCTTGTAAAGAACTTCTCCACTTTCTGTTTATCAAGATGTGGTCAATCTGGTTGATAGTGGAGCCGTCTGCTGATGTCCATGTTTGCTTGTGGATATCTTTATGTTGGAACAGGGTGCCACCCACAACTAAACTATTTTCTCACAGAGTCCACAGATCTGCTTCCCATTTTCATTCATAATTCTGCAACCCCCACCCCCCACACAATGATTTGTTCTTTTCCAGTGTTTTCATTTGCAATTTTTGGATTAAAGTCCCCAGTCACAAGCAGCATATCATGTGCTGGAAAACTTTGAAGGATCTGCTGCAACTGGTCATAGAAGATGTCTTTATCTTCTTCCTCAGTATCCTCAGTTGGAGTACAACAGTGGTGAGCTTTGTGTACTTGGAATTTAATCTAGCACTGAGTCTTGATTCAGCTGGTTTCCATTCCATCAGTGATTTTCTTAGTTTCTTTCTTATGATAATATCGATGCCTTCTGGGTGGTGGTTGTCCTGCCACTGTAGAGCAGTGTGTTTCCATTTGCAAGCTGCATTCTGCCTGCTCCTGTCCATCTCGTTTCACTGATTCCTAGAATATCGATATTGTAGTTGTCCAATTCTGTAACGACTTGAGCAAGTTGTCCAGTCTGATACATAGTTCTTACATTCTGACATCTGATTTTCATCTTAGTTTTTGGCTTCAGGAAATTCACCGCCGGGATGGCAGCTCCCAGCTGGGTTTCACTGCCCTCTGTCATTGATCCAGTCTACTGGTCTGCTTCATTCGTTAGGCCACGAATTTGATATCTGGTTTCAGTTTCTATAACAATATTGGTATTTTACGGGAATGGGTTGTTAGCCCATTACCCAACCCCAAACCTGGAGGACCAGGAGGTCAATGTTCGTCCGACCTCTACTCTACGACCAATCCGGTTTGGGTGACCCTACCAGAAGTACTAGACTCCCACCGGCATAGCTCTTAGGGTCCCTAAGACAAACAAGCTAACTCACCACGACGAAGTAAAGACCTCATGAGCTAGAAATTTGCAATTTAAAAAACCCTCAACTTTAAAATTTCACTTCTGACCCCAATCGTCCTTCAAGATCTTTGGTGGTCATAAAATCTACTGTAATACTGAACTACCGGTTGTAATGTTTGCCCAATTAATTCACTATTATCATATAACCATTCCTCACAGCTAATATACTTCACAATGTTGGCAATTGTAAACTCTTATTAGAGTTCCCCTACTTCTTTTTAAAACTTTTTTTTGAAGAGTATATAATCTCAAGTTTAATACAACGTGTTTTTATTTAACGACACACTAACAATATGCTCTAACTTTGATGTCGTTAAACACACACACCCTAACTTTACCCTTTCCAAACAAAATAATATTTATTTGAATTTGTCGATTTTAACACATAAAAGAAAGAAGTTCATTGTCTACTTTAGTATATTTTATTAAACAATATATATATGATTAATGTGTTACTAGTATACAAACTAAACTTTGAAAGTTCTACTAACACTTTATAAAATATTAATTCTAAAATAGCAAGGTACGATTGTCGATAATACGTTGTCAAGATCAAACCGGTTTTAACGAAAGACTCTAGTACCGTATCCTCAACCGAACGTTCTTCGTACGGCGCAACATTTCTCTCTTAATTTTTTGAGACGAACCCTACAATTTGAAATCGGCAAACGCACTTGTTAACTAAAACTGACAACAGGCTGCCGCTTGTACTTTGCCGAGCTATGGCGGCACAGACGATGAATCAAGCGTATACTTTGACGATATCCGTATTGCGAACACACGCGAGTTTTTTAAAAGCGCATTTGAGCTTGTATTTCATATTTGTACATGATGTTATAATATGATAACCAGAGAATGTAACTTTAAATAAAGCAATTGTCAGGCAGTCTAGAAAACCTAGTGAACAACCGATCCTTTTGTGAGTATATATACACTGAACAAAATAAGAAATTTCCGCTAACTTTGTTTGAACATAACTTGATGAAAACATAACCGGGAGAATAATTATTATATAAGCGTTTAAAGAGTGTTCCATGATGCATCGTTTGGTGCACAAATCATGGTCATAGGTTAACAGAAACTGGGAGAAAGTTTGACCAAGTGTGGTAGGGGTTATTAAAAAAAAACACTTAATAACGGGTATGACCACCACTTGAATGGATCACTGCAGTGCATCGCAGGCGCATACAATTGACTAAAGTTTTGATTTCTGCCTGTGGAATATTGTTCCATTCCTGAATGAGCGCTTGACGAAGTTCGTTGACGTCAGCGGGTGGGTTGGAACGACGCCTCAATCGTCTGTCCAGACACGTTCGTGCTTTTATACCATTCGGACGCCCCTCTCTCTAAATCATTAGGTCGAAGGCGCCAATGTTCAGGCGTGGTCGGTTTCAAGTCCACCAAGAGATGTCCGTAGGGCCTGTGGGTAGCTTCCTCAAACCGCTGCATGAAATGACGAGTATTTCCAGGATACATCTACTGTGCCAAGGTTAGGACTTGTTGTTTGGCGATGGGGTTATTGGACAGCGCTAGATAATGGCAGTTTCTTCTCTGTGTCGGGTCCTTGCTGTTATAGAGGTTCTGGTTGATGGCAATCACAGAGAGGTTTCTGTGGTGACTTCCTTCTGTGAACAGGTCGGTGATCCTTGGGTCTTTTCCAGGGTCTTTTCTCTGGGATCCAAATAACGATCCTTTTCCAAATTCTCGGGTATACCTTGAACAAATTTCACTCGAGCAACCATTTTGATCGTATCATAAAGGAGTTGCCATCGTTTGTAGAACCATATGATGCGTTGAGGAGGCGGGTGGATTTTACTGTCCCTTAGCAGTTTGTACAACAAAAATGTCTTTCCACACGACGTGGGTCCCGACACGATCATGGTGAACGGATGTAACAATCTTAAGGGATGCTGCTGTTGCTGCTGCTGTGGTGGTGGTGGCTGCTGCTGCTGCTGTGGTGGTGGCTGCTGCTGCTGCTGCTGGGAAGGCTTGTTTTCAAATTCCAAGGGTCCATGTTTATTTCGTACGTGCCGAGTTAGGTCGTGGGTCCAAACATATTTTTTTTCGCAAATGTGACACTGATTCATGATGTTGACTGTTGAAGTGTTTTACGTGAACTGACGATGTTGCCATGCCCCCCTATTATAGTCTTCTCAGAAATGTTTGTGCCGTTTTTTACTCATGCCAGTCTGCTCTCGTCGTTTCTGCTCGGCCTTGGCTTGCTCCACCACCTGTTGCATTGGGGACACCATGGTGACTTTGGGTGCCGGGGGCTTGTTCTGTTCCTCTTTTTCTTTTTTCCACGTTGGGTCGTAGAGTTCTAGACATCGATCGACACTGTACATGATCTGACTTTGCCCGCCACGTTGAATTTCGAAGTGAGGTTGTAGTTTACCTTCTGCTTGCAACTTGTAGAAACGGGTCCACTTGTCCACGTCGGGCACATACAACTTGTACTGATCTGACATGTTGCTCCTATTAAGGTTCTACCTCAAATGACGAATTTTCCAAAACTATTTTACTTATATACCTTATGACGCATAAAGATATGGTACAGGAATGTTTTAATGTGTGTGATACGTATGACCAGTGCCCTCCTCCCAAGCACAAATCTCAGCGTGCGAGCTCACAAACAACAACAACATATTACCCTTTACCAGTGTCACGATCATAGGGACACGTCCAGAGACACACTCATTGACGCAGGACATAAATAAGAAAGCAAAACCTGTTATTCACATGCCTTTCTTCTCCTTAACACATGCCTATTTCTTTCCCTATGACTAAAACAAAATACTAAAAATAGTTGTATTCAATTAATCTTTATTTTACAAGGAGGAAATGTTTTATTTACTCAACATATTTTATTTACGGTTATACGGACATATGGTTAAGGACCACACAGATATTGATTGAGGAAACCCTCTGTCGCCACTTCATGGGCTGCATTTTTTTATTAGCAGCAAGGGATCCTACACCATCCCACAGACAAGATAGTACATACCACGGTCGTTGTCCAGTTGTGAAACACTGGCTGGATATAGCCCAGTGGTCCCACTGACGGGGATCAATCCCAGACCGACAGCACATTAAGGGAACACTGAGCTACGTTCCGTCCCCACAGGATTATTAGAGGATGCTTGTATTGGCTTGTGATTGAACATAATAAATAAATAAATAAATAAACAAGTAAATAAATAAATAAATAAACAAGTAAATATATAAGTAAAATAAAAACAAATTATAAATTATTATTTTGTTTTAAAAAATAGAAAAAATATATAATTTCCCCACTTCAGATACGAACGGCGTACCTTCAGCGCTGGAAGCGAAGTCGCTGGCAGTTTTTCTACTTCCCCAAATGTTAACAAAATCTGTCATTTAAACCATTATAATATGTGTAAACGGCGAAGCGCAGAGAACGAAGCGACGAAATAGGTCAGGTAATAATAATCTTGTGAATGCGCTATAACGTAGAACGAAAATTCTGTTTTACACCTATTTAAATCATTTCGACTTTTAGAACGTAACTTCTAGAAGTTCCGAAGAGTATTTTATTTAGAGATTGACAACACAAGATCACTTGCCGTATGTAAACAGTGATAACCATTCATCATTCAGCGCGCTACAATTAAATACACTACCTCGCGTCAGGCAGAGTCCCTAGAAGTCACTAAAATGGTAGGTTTTATTTAACGACACCACTAGAGCACCTCGATTTATTAATCATTGGCTAATGGATGTGAAACATACTTCTGACAGTTTTAGAGAGGAAACCGCTACATTTTAGTAGCAAGGGATCCTACACTTCCCACAGAATAGCATGGGCGTTGCTAACTACGACGGACCGGGGCCGACCTAAGTAGGTTAGGACTAGTCTAAGTAGGTTGGGGGTCGATCTAAGTAGGTCAGGGGCCGGTCTAAGTAGGTCATGGGCCGGGTCTCACGGTCAGTCTAAGTAGGTCAGAGCCGGGTGCCAAGGCCGTGACGTCATCAAGGTCAGGGCCGGGTCACGTGACGTCATCAAGGTCAAGGTCACGGAAAGTAAGTCATGACCCTCAATAGGCCCTGATACTACTAATATCACAGATAAATAAAATGAAAATTTAGAATAAAACTCAGTGTCACGTAAACATTGTAAAATAAGGTCAGGATGGAATCGAAACGATTCCATCACAGGCCGCACACCAAATATATCTTTCTGAGTTCCTGACAAATGCTTACACTCCACCAAAATGTAGCGCGCCGTCAGAGTACACTGACAGTGCCCACACTGAGGTGGAGGATCTTTCTTCAAGATAATTGCATGGGTCAAATATGACCGATGCGGGAACGACACAAGACTACTTCATCCTTCCTGCACTGTCTATAAGAGGACTGCCACTCCCCAAAGATCAGCTTGATGGCATGAAGTTTGTTCGCAACTGCACCGTCCCAATCATGTTGCCAAGTCGAAAAGATAAATTTGTTAATACTATGTTTAAAATCAGTATAAGGTACACCAACCCTGGCATGATTCCTTTTAATGTTAAAAATTTAATATTTACCCCGGCCATGCTGGATCACGAGATTGTTTCGTGTCAGAGTCGCCTTCATATCCCGGGTTGCTGATTCCATTGTCGTGGTGTTCGACTAACCTCGTGGTGTAGTGGTTCAGTCCAAGGAAATCAGAAGAACCTCGATATTGATAAACAAAGGGTGACTTTATTTCGTGGGGTTTCCATATTTTCACACATCACAAGTTGACATAAAGATCAACACTAAATGGTAGATTTATAATATACATCTTTCGTTATTTGTGACAATATCTTTCGTTATTTGTGACAATATCTTTCGCATTTTGTTATTATCTTTCGTCTATCTTATCGAAAATACGTAACGCCATGAAATATTTGTTCCGTTGGAGGTTTTGCTAAAATATGAATAAAAATTATATGTAATTAATTATCAAATAAATAAGTATTTAATAATACTCCTGTGTAAGTATACCCGACAAAACGATCGTCCCCCAAAACGACTGTCTGGCATGAATTTCTTAATCCCTTGAACAAAGCTTTTTCTTGTTAACCGAATGTATTACATTTAATGAACAATCACTCCACATCTTTGTTTCTTTGCTCAAAGGAATTTCACAATAATATATTACTGAATTACCTTTATTTCGTGCTTTCTCGACGTCTGTAAACTCGGGAAGTCTCAACTTTGTTAGGTTAGCTTCTTGGCTTTTCCTAGCAATATATGCCTTCATGACAGCTGGATAGTCACCGTTGCCTAGTAACGGATTGATGTACCAGCCACCCATAAACTGCAGTTGTCTTTCTGCAGCAGCTATGTCTCTGGGATTGGAGGGATTTTTAGGTACCATGAAGCGAATACTTATCGCTATCCCAAGTTTACCTAAAAAGGAATTAATGAACATATTTTTGTTTTGTTTTGTTTTGTTTGTTTTTTTTATTTTTGTTTTGTTTTGTTTTGTTTTGTATTTGCTTTGTTTTGTTTGCTTTGCTTTGGCTCGTTTCGTTTAACTTCGTTTTCGTTTTTCTTTTCTTTTTTTGAGTGGGATAACACTCGAGCACATTAATTGGTTACATCAGTCCAAATAAATTATATGTGTCGAAGTCAGCGTGCTTGAACCATAAACGAAAATCAAATGTAAATAAATTATTACAAACATTATTTAGATATAGGTTATATTATGAAGTGAACTAACCTTTTTGTCGCTGTCTATATTTATCATTGTAGAGATGCCACACCTCTGTGTGACTTCTGATAATATTGTGGGATACACGGTATGGCATTGTAGCAGGTTCTTTGATTCCAGGGGCGAAT
>JAECMU010214617.1:0-12431 GCA_016106625.1 Dracogyra subfuscus | reverse complement strand
TTAAATTTTACAATTTGCTTAAAGGTAAACTCCAACAAGAGCCTTATGTATTGGAAAGATCCAAAAATATGATTATTCCTGCTAACTGGGGGCAGCCATTTTGTTTTGTTTTTGTGACGTCCGGTGGTGTAGTTTGGGACGAAGTGACGTCATCTCCGTCGATTTTTTTTGTTATGCACAGTGTAAACAAACGCTCTAATTTACGACAAGGCACTTCGCATTCATCAACCTTACTTGTGAAACAACATAAATGACTTGATAGTATAATAAACTATTTAACTAAATATATTTCAATTTGCATCAATATAACAAAATGGAGTTATGGTATTTTTTCTTTTAAAAAATCCAAAGAAAAAATGCATATTATTAGGCCTATTGGTAGGATACGTTCGAGCAAAAACTACCACTCAAAATACCCAAGTAATGATTTTCTTTTCTTTGGGACTACGTAATTGGTCAGTTTTGTGATTTTAGATGGAGAAAGTCTACTTAATCAAAGATTTTACAGAATTACTTACAGTAATTAAGGGGGATGGCTGGTAAAGTCCATTATAATTTGAGTTTATCACACAATACCCCGTGATCTTAATAAAAGAGGCCCAGTTTTATTATTGATTTAGACACAGTGTCTGGGGACTGTCTAAATACACACTTGCCAATCAAAAACCACAGGTACAGGCCACGGAAAGAAACGACCAATTAACTAAAAAAAACACTCTGATTATTACTTCAGTATGTGGGTTAATTTAAACCATAATACAGTTATTTTAACACTTTGATAATGTTGGTTTATTTTGTATTAAAAATAATATATAATAGTAATTGTTACTAGCTTACTGGGATGACTATTATTAAAGAATATTGGGATGCATCCGCAAAAATCAGGTATGTTTTGTTTCTTCAGTTCTGACGTGACATGTTAGGTATTACATAACCACCAGCTCGCCAGAGGGTGTAGTCACTGGGATGGTACAAAATGACTGTGCCCGTTATATATAATAGCGGTCACATTTAACCATTTTATTAATTAACTATATGCTTAAATTTGTTGATATTAAGCGATATTGTACAATATATATCGTTGAATATACATACCAGGCCAAATGCCTTGACTGTGCCCTCCTTTAAGAAAACCCTTTTTTTTTAAACCAATGAGTTGCAAACACTAGTAGTATTACTTGGTCACAAATCAATAGTGTGTAGTCCAATTGCTTCTTTAACTGAAAGGATGGTTTGTAATATTTAACAAGTTAAATATCTTTGTCGGTATTGTTTATTTAGGCCTACAGTTTGATTTTTATCATAGCTTAATTTAATTGAGCCATTTATATTTTCCTCATGCATGCGCTTGTGTATGTTAGAATATAATTTGTACTGTTACCCACACTTCGTTAATTTTAAACTATACCCTGTAGAAGACATTATTATAGACATTGATTTATTATTATTATTTATCCTGCAATCACTGTATTCATTGTCAAGATATAAATTTCTATATTTTTGGTCAGTGACCAAAAATATAGGTCACTTGACATCAGCCAGACTCGACTCCAGTATTTCAGACAAGATTTTCAATAAACATACTCTTTAAATCATTTGTTTTAGTAAATGGAAATACATTTTAGTTTTGCTACAATAATATAAAACTTGTATATTTGTTCATGAATTGGAGTTTAGAAACGCTTTTTGAATGTGACAGAATGTAGCTGGCATCTTACAAAGAATGATGTCATGTACCTTGTATGACGTCATACGGCAAAAGCCTTGCTAGGTTGATGATACTCGATTTACGTACACAAAAATGGAATAAATAATGATTTTCGGACTATTCCTGTAGGATTGCAGGATAAAAGAAATAACTGGTTACTGTCTTAAGGTATCGGCTTTATCCTGCTCAGGTTGAATGGCGAATGCAGCTCAGCAGAGCCTCGCTGCATTTAAGACAGTAACCAGTTATTCCCTATGTAGGTATACATGTTTCACTAGGAACACTAGATTTTAGACAATTCATTCATAAATTAATTAGTAACCATTACCTGTCACCTTTTTTCATAGAAACTTGGTGAATTGTTATAGTTTTGTCACAGTGCAGTGAGTACATCATTAAATGCTATGAGAAATGTTATTTAGTTGTTATCTTTGCATAATTTATTAGGGTTCGAACTTAATGACACCATCAGTAGTTTCCATAACTACGATATAATTTGCCATAGGTCAAGGGTTTAATAGATGGGTTTTTTTGTTGCTGGATAAAAATTATAGTCACCAGTTGAGGGGATAAGTTTTGCTCAAAATTGCCAAAAAAGTTTAAAAGATGTTGTTGGTGCAACAAATTCTTAAGTTTGGGCCCTGATTTAAATATTTCTAAAATATGTTGACAATATAAAAGAGATGCCTCTCCCCACCATTACATCATTACTTACACTTCTAAAATAATGAATGTTGATTTCTTTGAGCCATGAATAATGTTAGCTATTTTTGTTAAAACCTCTTGTTTTATTCCAACTAGTATTATAGTAAAGTATAATTGTTTTATTTTATTAAATATACATTATGAGTAGACTACTGATGTCTGTACCCCATCACCTCAGTTATGTATGTATGTGGGTAAGTTGAGTTAAACTTAGTTTACAATAATGTTTGAAACGCTGTATCAAAAACAGTTCATTAGGTAACATTCACTTCACTTCTTTTTGAAGACTCCTGTCAATGGTTTGAAGGCCGCAGCACAGAGGGGTTTGGTGGCCATCTTCCAAACCCTGTGTCGTAAAATGCCGGCATCACGGCTCGGCAAGCAGGACAAACATGGGCTATCTCTGCTCCACTACGCTGCCATGAGGAACCGGCCACAGATCATCGCCATGCTTCTGCTGCAGTCCATGGATGTGAACGTGAGACGGAACCATATCTTGGCAACAGGTAACAGTCACATGTTTTGATAAGAGTCATTAGCACAGTGATTAAGTAAACTGAGGCTCGTTTCACAAAGCGATCTTAGAGCTAAGATCACCTTAAATAGCGAACTGCCTAACACACTTAAGATGATCTTAGTGTTCAGGTCGCTCAGTTGAACGGGGCCCAGGAGAGAATGTCAAGGTTAGTATTATTGATGACAGGTTCATACATGTACCGTATTTCTTTAGATTGCACCAAAGCTATGGCCATGAATACTGTGCCCAAAATAAGTACATGTATACCCAAAATAAACATGCCCAACATTATGTACAAATGTGCTGACCTCAAATTGGTATGCTTGAATTAGATTAAAATAAGGTGAAAGGTGTTTCTGGATATCTACAACCCTTCAGCAGTTGTTAAAAACATTGATATGCTAAAAAAAAAAGACCTTTCTGTATTTAAAAAAAATAGAAGTTTGTTTTGTTTAACAACACCACTGGAGCACATTGATCAATCAGTCCTTGGCTATTGGATGTCAAACATTTGGTAATTCTGACTTGTAGTCATCAGAGGAAACCCGCAACATCATTCCTAATGCAGCAGGGGATCTTTTATATGTACTTTCTCACAGACAGGATAGCACATACCACAGCCTTTGATATACCAGTCTTGGTGCACTGGCTGGACTGAGTATTTAAAAAAAGACAGACAAACAAAACCTGTATGTAGTGTAATTTAAAGCCGTGGTACCACTCCCAGACTTGGTCAGTTTTAAAGCATACCCTGTAGAAAACAGTGGAAGACATTCATAGAGAAGATTTGTAGAAGAGAATTATACAGAGACTGCTCTTTTCTTAGGTGGAAATCAGTGTTTTATGACATAATATTCAGTGTGGTAATGTTACGATGTAACGGTATGTGAGAAAACCCTAAATTATTTTTCATTCAATAATGTGGTGATAGTGTCGATCTCTGTATAAGTCTACGTTTAACAACATGTCAGATCAATAATCCCCCAATCTTGACTTTGCTCTTGTTTCTGGGACAATAAAAACATATTAAAAATAATAATGGTATGGTAATAATAATTTTAAAATCACATAAAAATATAATGTGAGCACATTTGCTGATGTGGCAGTCCTGAGATTAGGTCCAAAGCAAGAATCAATTCCAGTATGTATGTTTGGGGGGGGGGGAGGGAGAGTGAGGGGTACTTTTGTCATGAGGAATATCACACATAGATGATGTTTTACTGTTTCATGTCCTCAGCTTGACATATTTATATACATATTTCAATAATGTTCTATGAAATAATATCAGAGTGACATTGGGTAATAAATAGAATACCCGGCTTGTAAAACATCTCCATCTTGTACTTGTGAATTGATGATGTCCTTCATGAATCTGTCCGAACCACTGATGTCTGAGACACTCACTTCTTGTTACTTACAACTATATTTATTATTACCTTTATTCATTGTCTATGTTGTGCTTGTAAAGATATCTTAATTTTGACTGTTACCTATATTTAAGTCATATATTGAAATAAGATATTAAAATTGACATTTAGTTAGTTAATATATTTAATAATTAAGCCAATTATTGAAGTACTATTTCATTGAATTTTAGAAATTACGCTTTTTAAGAACTTTTTATATTTTCCATTTGAATAAAATGATATTGTTTTTTTTAATATTGGTTTAATGTTGTGTTTTTTCTTTAGTGTGTTTTATCATCATGTTTCACTTTTTCATAATTGTTGTCAACTACTAAATGTAGCTACTAATTTTATAATTGTATTGTTTTTAATTTGCACGTTAGTTCATCAAAAAAGGTTTTACTACCCGAAAAATGCTTCTAATTATGGATGAGAATAGTTTATATTGTAGGAAAGTATTTTACTAATAATTTTAAAGTATACAAATTAAATTTTAGATTTTTTAAATTATATTTTATCTTACATCCAGGTTATTCCTACTAATATTTTATTCTGTTAATATTAAACGATATAGAATCATTTAAACCAGCATCTGAAATATGTTTTAAGAATTGCATATTGTTCATTCATTGTTATGATATTTTTATATTATATTAATATCCATTTATTACTATCCTGTCACAGATTCTATCATGTGCATAGTTTTTATCCATTTATCATTCAGGGAATATTTTGTTCAGTATCGCAGTGCAATTTGCTACATGGATTTGTTTTGGCAACCACTAAATGATTCTAAAACATCAGTGACTGTTGCTAATCAAAATTATAAATACAAAATATTTCCTTAATGTCAATGGGCTTAAAGTCATATGGCATATAACATGTGGTAATATGTTGTTGTTCATTATAATAATTTATGTTGCTTTGCATTTAAATATTGTTTTGTGATTGGCTGCTTGGCAGATAATGATGATGCTGCAGGAAATCTGGGTAGATCTTATGGGAATCACCAGCGACCTTTTCTCCTTGAAATGTGTAATTATGTTGTTATTGTGTCAGTGAACCATGCATATATTATTTGCCAATCCCACTTGCTATTTTCTGTTTGTAAATGCACAGAAATCACGTGACCTATATACATAGCATTGCAGGGTGTAACATAATATGGTTTGCTAATTAATGTTACCATGATAACTTCTTTTTTGATTCATCATTACTATATATAAAACAAATATTTTAAGCTTGACATTCATATGTGATAAGACATACATTACTGAGATAAATGTTAAATTAAACATAATTTTGAGTCAACTACCTTTCCTCAGAAAGATAATCATAAATGAGAAGAAAAAAAGAAAGTAAACACCCAATTATTTCTTTTCACTTTCTTCTCTTTGCAGTTCAATCACATAATTTAGGAATCTGATTTACTGAAAATGTTTATTTGGTTTTTAGGTGAAGTTTTGAGTATAAAATGTCTTTTTAAAATCTACATTTATTAAAACCTGTTTTACAAAATAAGTTACATGGGTATTTTAATGAAATACAAAACAAAATTAATTATATAAATTAAGCATAACTTAGTTGAATACCCACAATCAAAGTTAACAATATGGACCTTGAAATCTATTTTGGCCATTATGCAAGTTGAGGTGTATTAATATCTAAATTAAAGGATTTTTTCTGTATAAACTGAAATTTTTACAATTAAATAGAAACATTTTCAGTATCACCATCCCACCTATAGTAATTATTTAGTGATATTTTATATTTTAAGTTCATTTTTCACCGCTTTGCTTTAGTCAACCTCATTATGATAGGTCTGGTTCTTCTGATAAGTTGGACGTCCACACTTAAATTAAAATTGCTTTGAAACATCTTACTTGCAGCATGAAATCTATTACTTCGTAATATTTTACCTCCCTCTACTGACAACATGTATTATTTCTTCATGTTTATATACGACCCTTGCCTATATGTAAAATACCCAATCTATTAGTATGAAAATAGATATACATTTGTAGGTATACTATCCTTATTTATGTGTAAATCACCCAATCTATTAGTTTGAAAATAGTGTCTTTTTGTCTAATTTTTATGAAGTAGTAAAAGGGTGAGATATTGGTATTATAACCCATGTGGTAAAGCTTGTGATATAAACATGATAGGAAATGGAAGCGTGTTTAATATCCTATAATTACTTTTTCAATGGTGGCAGCTGCTGAGATGACATAACCTTTAAAGTTTGACGATTAGATCAGTTTTTCACAAAGAAAGTCCTAGATCTGTGAAACTTGGTGTACATTATAGTAAACTGATACGGTTTGTTGTGTGTTGTCAGATGTAGTTATTAGCTGTAAAACATTTAATTGTTTAATAATGTTGATATAAGTCCATAGATAATGATTTGCTACACATAAATTTTAGTAGTGGCTGTAATGTGAAAAAACATCACCTCATGCAAGTGTTCTACCCCTGAGGTTCACCCTGCCCTGTCGGTCTATGTATCGTTTCTTCTTTTAACTACAAATGTATATGGAAGAAAAGGAAAGGAAGAAAATGTGCTTAAAATAATAACAGTCAATTCAGTTTTTATTTATTGGGCAAGTAGCAATACACAGTAGATTTTTTAACCTTCACTTAGGCTTTCTTCTCAGGCTTCTTTTTATCACAGTACAATGCAAAGGGGTTATATAGTATGTTATTTGCATTGGTTGTGTTGGATTGGGTTGATATGCTACAATCTCTTAATAAAAGAAAACCTTTGTTAAACAAAAAAGCCGGCGTCGTGGTTAGCCATCGGTCTACATGCTGGTAGGTACTGGGTTCAGATCCCAGTCGAGGCATGGGATTTTTAATCCAGATACCGACTCCAAACCCTGAGTGAGTGCTCCACAAGGCTCAATGGGTAGGTGTAAACCACTTGCACTGACCAGTGATCCATAACTGGTTCAACAAAGGTCATGGTTTGTGCTATCCTGCTTGTGGGAAGCGCAAATAAAAGATTCCTTGCTGCTAATCGGAAAGAGTAGACCATGAAGTGGCGATAGCGGGATTCCTCTAAAAAAATCTGTGTGGTCCTTAACCATATGTCTGATGCCATATAACCGTAAATAAAATGTGTTGAGTGCGTCATTAAATACATTTTTTTTTTTTTCCTTCGGTACTCATGAGTTATTTAATAATAGGTGGTAGATGGTAAAAATAAGCCTGCATTCAGTTTTTACAAAAGCCACACCGAAATACTAGTAATTCAGAAGTGGGTGGGAATATCTATTACATTGCTATATCTAGCCTAGTACTAGCTTTAACTTCAATTACATTTGGTGTATACTAGGTGTTATACTCAAAACATTTAATTAAGGACCACTAGATATTAGGTGGTATTTTTCTTTTAGAATGTTTTTATAATAAATCACAGATTCTGTGATAAAAAACATAACATCTGTAAATACTGTTGTAAAATGTCATTGTTGTGACATTTTCTCAAACTTAATGATTTAAACAATATGCTAGTCAAATGTGCCTTTTGGTTTCCTAACTGTAAAAATACTCAATGTACCAGCATATGTAAGATTTGTGCATGTATCATGAGTTCTGCTAAATCAATGTTTATCTCATCTGTGATCAAAACTTGTTAATATACATACAATGTGACAATTAATAACAAATAATTACTGAAATATTTATTGCCCCTTCATTAAACTTGTTGAGTATATCTGAAGAAGGTGGCAGGGGCTGTTAACCAAAAGAAAGAAAGAAATGTTTTATTTAACAATGCACTTAACACATTTTTTTTAATGGTTATATGGCATCAGACATATGGTTAAGGACCATACAGATTTTGAGAGGAAACCTGATGTTGCCACTTCATGAGCTACTCTTATGTCGATTAACAGCAAGGGATTTTTTATTTGCGCTTCCCACAGGCAGGATAGCACAGACCATGGCCTTTGTTAAACCAGTTATGGATCACTGGTCGGTGCAAGTGGTTTACACCTACCCATTGAGCCTTCCCACTCACTCGGGGGTTTGGAGTCGGTATTTGGATTAAAAATCTCATGCTTCGACTGGGATCTGAACCCAGTACCTACCAGCCTGTAGACCGATGGCCAAACAAAGATGCCACTGAGGGCAGGTACCAATGTTAACAAGTTACATGTATTATTTAAATTGTTTACTGCTTTTCACAAGTTTCATTTCCAATCGTCATGGTTCACAATTTGTTTACATATCATAAATTTTCACCTGGCCTGTCGCATATCACAAGATTTCAAGTGTAAAATAAAGACACTTTTATTACTATCACAAGACTTGAGTGGAAAATAAAGACACTTTTATCACTATAGTTCACAAGTTCTTGTATACTGCCCTATCATGCATACCGTACTTTTACAAAAAAAGGTTCCATGAGATCAATTGATTTAAATGTATGTATTCTTTTCTTATGTAAACATACTCCAATCAGTGATTTGTGACATGAACCCCTGGTGGTGTTACAGTGAGGTGCTAGGAAATGTGTGAGAGTTTTTTGAATGATGTGAGAGTTTGTGTTAACTAGCAGACGGGGGACAAATGGTAACATATCACACAATGAACAAAACTACAGAAGAAGAAGGTAAGTCCCTGTAAAGAAAACGGTATTTGTAACAAAACAAATATTCTTTCTTAACAACATTTATCTTTCTAAATTAAAAACAACCCATTTAATTATAATTGAAGATATAAACATTAAGTTTTTCAAACGAACAATGAAGTATTGTTTTAACATTAAAGATATGTTATTGCCAAATTATTTGTCAGTACATGTGTCATGAAAACGATTCTTCACCAATCATGATTAGTTATTTTTTATTTTTAAAATATACCTCTGTTCTTGTTTTATTCATGATATTAAGAAAAAGAATATATCTATGATTCCAGCAATAAAATTTAAAAAACCCCAATATTATGGGAATGCTTCCTTAAATGTCCAAAGCTGGTTTTCTATTCTTAATGAAGTGTTTGATTTGTATACTATTGGGTATAACATAACATTTCAGTTCTATATATTTTTGCTATGATTGTGTATGGGAGGTCATCTGGACCACTATAGGTTGTGCTACATGTGTTATTGTTGTGTTTGTGGAACCTCGCTATGTTGATTGCAAGACTAATAAACTAACAAACTAACACATAACCCTTGTGACTTTATTTTTCTATTAATTTGTAATAAATATTGGAACTTTACTGTATTTATTTATTTGTTAATATGGATTATTTTATGTTCAGGTTTGTATTACGATTAAACATTTAAATGTTTCTCAGAACCTTTATGGGTTAAATCTACAGTTAAGCTTTGTGTACATGCCAGTGGTATTTTCAGAAGGTTGAGCACTTGGGAACATTTCTAAGATGAATCTCATTGATGTACTTACCGTGTTTGACACCCAATAGTCGATCTCTAGTTTTGTGCTGGGGTGTCGTTAAACATTTTGACTGGTATCATCATAATCTATCACATCATATTAATTTCACATTAGGTGCAAAACCAGTTGCATGCTAACCCTCTTAAACATGGGTGTGTTTGTGTGTGTGGAAACACATTCCCAGACTTTTGATGCCTGTGGTATTGACCGTGGCCCATATTTTCAAAGCTATCTTAATGCTACGAAATCGTAAAACTGTCATAGGGTTTGATGTCACTACATCACACGCCATAGTGACATTATAGCTTACCATGACTAAAAATTACAATTTCATAGGCTAAGATTGCTTTAAAAATATGGGCCGATGAATAAAGTTGCATCACTATTCAGGTGTGCATCCATCGGGAACAAGAGACAGACATGACATATTTTACTATTCTGTGCTGTTACGTATTTGAAAACCACATACACTCAATACTAGTCATGTTACTTAACAGACTGTCACATAATACGAATTATTGCATCAGTTTGTTTGCAGGTGTATATGTGCACGTGCTATTTGATGATTCAAATTATTATGTATACATATTACCGGTATGATGCAAAGATTTTTGAAGTTTGTGTACTATTTTATTTTATTTTTTTAATGTGTATTATTTTCTGTTAGGTTTATAATAAGATTTTGTATTTAGGTCTGATAAGTGATATTTTTGCGGTGTATTTTTCTTGAACACACAACCTTGGCGTTAGTGATTCTTTTTTTAATTCATCTGATAAATAAATATTAAAATACAACATGTTGGTTGATGTTTGTTTCAGGTCCGACAGCGTTACACCTAGCTGCAAGGTGTGGTGCTCTTGATTCTGTGGCCTGTCTCCTCGGCAACTTCGCCAACATCCTGGCGACAGACGGGGATGGATGGGCACCGGTGCATCATGCAGCTTTCTTCGACCATCAGGCCATTCTCAGACTGTTCATTCTCAGAAATGATGGACTACTGGAACTGACTACAAAGAACGAGTAATTTTTTTTAATGTATTCTAAACAACAACAAATAAACCAAAACAACAACAAAACAAACCCACTTCACTAAACTCTAGATACATAATGTTGCAAACAATCCTACATGTTTACATTTATATCTGCCTGCCTGCCTGCCTGCCTGCCTGCCTGCCTGCCTGCCTGCCTGCCTGCCTGTTTGTCCATGGCAGTCGGCAATGTTGTGTTTTTAATTCTTTATGGAACATTTTTGGCTGTGGACTATATTCAATTTTTTTTCCATAGCATGTTTTTTGCTGTTGATAGATAGATAGATAGCTAGTTTAGTGTGCCCATATACCACTAGGGTTTTGAACATGCCCATCCCAAGTCCAACCTCTGATCAGATCGGTGGCCTGAATCAGACAGTTTATAAATTGCAGAAATTAGCAGAAGTGCACACACATGTCCCTACCTAATACCAGTTCCTATACTTCATGGATTGTGACTACTCTTACTGTCAGCTAGTGGCAGATGATGTTTTATATTCTCTTTCCCTTAAACAGGGTAGATCACACCATGGAGGAAGTATTTAGAGTATTACAGTATCAGCTGAAAATGGGCTAGGGTGATGTATTTTGAAGGCAGACATATGACAGATATTTAAGTTATGATTTTATCATTTTGTTATTAAAAATGTTTATTTATTTCAGTTCTGATTCAGGGCTTATAGAATGTTTTTTAAATCCACTAGCCATAGGATCAGTGATTTAAAACAGTTACTAGCCACAATTACAGATTCACTAACCCTACATTACTTTAAGTTAATACAGTTTTACTAAATAATAGTCATAATCAGATATATCACCTAAAGAAGTTGATAGAGCTAACACACTAACATTGGGTTGGAGTGGGGGCAGGATATTCATATTTCCAAAATAGACTTAACTGCAACATTTGACAATTGTTTTTCACTAGCCGTCGCCATGGCAATAGTAGTTATTTACTAGCCTAACATTAAATATCACTATCCATGGGAGTGGGGCTACCATAATCTAAAAGCCCTGTGATTTTATATATCAATTTGTTAGTAATAATTTTACTATTATTTCAGTTTGGATGTTATTCATAAGTTTAGTATTTATTATTTACTTAATGTAACTGGGATATTTTTTATGACTTTGTTGTTAATTATTAACTATAATTTTAATTTCATTTTGTTTTATTATTTGGTATTAATCATTAACTATAATTTTAATTTCATACTATTTATTACTTATTTCTACTGATCACCTGAAATTTCAGCACACGGTCGAGCTGTTTGTTGTTAGCTGCAAGTGCTGGCGGACTGTCAGCGGTGAAATGCCTTATCTCCCTTGGTGCTGATATCACGAAGGTTGACGGAGACGGCAACAACATGGTGACATTGGCGGCGCTGCGGTTTCACACCAACATCCTGGAGTACCTCATTGAGTGGAGTCACAAGGACGTCCCAGTGTGGAAGATGCTCGTTGGTGAGTCGGTTGTACTAGTGGTTACACACAGGGACAGAACATAGCCCAGTGTGGAAGATGCTCGTCGGTGAGTCGGTTGTACTAGTGGTTACACACAGGGACAGAACATAGCCCAATGTGGAAGATGCTCTTCGGTGAGTCGGTTATACTAGTGGTTACACACAGGGACAGAACATAGCCCAGTGTGGAAGATG
>JAECMU010214612.1:0-10336 GCA_016106625.1 Dracogyra subfuscus | reverse complement strand
GGCTGAAAGATGTGTGGGGTACCAGACCTGGTGCACTTTTGAATCGGCCGTCATTACTTGTTTGGGACATGTTTCGTGCACATTTCGTTGACAACATTAAAAAGAGATTACGACGAATGAAAACCCATCAGGCAGTGATACCACCAGGAACAACTTCCTTGTTACAACCTCTTGATGTATGCCTTAACAAACCTTTCAAATGTAACATGCGGAAACAGTGGAACGAGTGGATGATAGAAGGCACCAAACAATTCACGAAAGGGGGTAACCTGAAACGTCCTGGCATTGATGTTGTTTGTGGGTGGGTTAGGACGGCGTGGGACGACATTCCCGAAGACATGGTTCGGAAGTCATTTTTAAAGTGCGGGATTTCTAACGACTTGGACGGCACTGAAGATGACGAGTTGTATAGCGACTTGGTGTGTTCCGAGAAAACTACAGAAACGATCGCGAATGATGACTGCACACAGGACGACAACGAGGACGATATTGATGATGACGACCCCTACCAGGACACAATGACAGTGACCGAGTTTGAGACGCTATTTGGGGCCTCCGACGACGAGCAGGAAGAGTTTTGGGGTTGGACACCCAGTGACACTGTGTTTGACATTTAGAAATTATCTGTTAACTTTGTATTTTATGTTGGAATGTATATATATATACATATATAAAAACGTTAAACTTATTTTGTGTCGTGTATTTGTATGTTATAAATAGCAAGATTATATTATGTTTTGCATCGCTAATATATTGACTGAATGGAATGCAAAGTTATGTATTAGTGTGGACGGTGCTCCCGAAAATAATGGAGGAAATAACCAACCAGCAAACGAATAATGGAGTTCATGTATATTCAGCGTACGATCGTCCACAGACTGTTGGACATGACAGAACAAATTCAAAAAGAATATATGTTTTGTATAAGGAATACATATGTATTTTTAAAATATGTACAACTAGATAATACTGGTAAGATTTTTTTTTTAAATGTGTGGTCGACTTATAAGCGGGTCAGTAGATTTTTGTGATATTTTGGTGCTGAAAAAGGGGGGTCGACTTATAGGCGCGATCGACTTATAGGCGAGTATATACGGTAACTGTTTATATGACAATCAGGATTTGGTGTATTCTGACATAATACAAAATGCTCACTGAAGTGCCAAGTCTGTGACCAAAATGAATAGATGTGAAATGTTAGGATTGTATTGTCTAAAACACAGTGTTGCATGACATGTTTCTAGAAGATTAAAAACATAATTTACACATGACAGAAACTGTACAGGAAACATGCAAAATTAATGTCACCGTTATATGTAACTGAATTCAATCATTGTATAGTACATGTACAGATATGTATAGATATATGCATATAGGTATAAACCTAAGAAATATATTGATCAATTCATAAATCAATTTCACCTTGCTGTACCTTGTACAGGTAATTAGATTGTACATGCCAGTTAGACTGGAGTGTCTGTTACTGTTAATTATTGTGTTAATTGAATTCTACAGCTGCTAGTATATGCTATTGTGTCCGAAACATGGATGTCAGATTTTCAAGATGGCAGATACAAAAATTAAGCATAATTTTTTAATACTATTTGGCACTCAAATTACACAATAATCAAACACTGTCTAACATATATATATGTGCAAATAATAAAAACAATTTATATTTCAGGTACTATTTTTAAAAATGGCCGCCAGATATTTGTCACTCAAATTACATAAAACATCATATTTAAACAAATCTATATAACATTTTCACAAAATTACACATCAGCACACACTATGGATACTGTCATGAACTGGCTGTTGTACAGGTACAATAAAAAATAAATGTATATGAAGGCAGAAAAATAACAATTTATCTAGCAATCACTATATACCATGTACATTGCCAAGATATCATGACTAGATAAATCTCTATATGTTTGGTCACTGACAAATATAGGTCACGTGACATATAAGCCAGACTATAGCTTGACCCAGATATTTTGAAGTAGATATTTAATAAACACACTTTTTAAATCATTTAAGAACAGTAAATACATATAACTTTTAGTTTTGGAATGAGACAGAATGTAGCTAGTATCTTACAGAAAAACAACGTCATTTGCCATTCTACCATTCGCAGGATAAAACCGATATCTTAAGACAGTAACCAGTGGGAATTATAAGGACTATACATTTATACATGAAAAAAATGTATTGCGATACAAGAATGGTACATCTCATCTTGGTTTCTTTCTTACTCAGATAATTAGCAAGAGCTGCTGCATACATCCTGTTAACTCAACAATCATTAACAGCTATACACAGACACAGCTGTAGGAGACAAAATAGCATCTATATTAGCCAATATGAGAGTAACTATTTACTGTACGTCTTACAATATTGGTTTTATACCATGCAAAGATTAAATGTAAAGTAGTGAATTTGTGCTATACGTGAAAATCATCTTTGTGCAGTAGTCCAAAGGGATGCAGAAAATGTGGTTCTTTCTACGTCCAGATATTGTTACATACACTATATATACATCTAGCTGGTATTCAAAACTTGTCACACCATGTTTCAACAATTTCTCAACCAAAATAGCACAACAAATGGACACACAAACCAAAAATGAATAATTTACCGTACTCACTAAATCCCATTTGAAGTACCTGCTTCACTATTAACAAAATAAACCTTTCAAAAAGAAAACATTTGCCCGCCATTTTAAATTTGCCAAATAGAGGGAAGCAACTCGCTCTGTACATTAAGAAACATATTGACTTAATGCATGTGTACCCTGCACTACCTTTTGCAATAGTGCTAGTTTTATTCTTTCTTTTTCCTTTTTACAAGACATACATGTACCTCACTTAGACTATTGCTCCACAATCTGGGGAACCTGTTCAAAACATATTATAGAAAAAAATCAAGCTGCAAGACGTATTACAGAAAAAAGAAAAGAAATGTCAACTGCAGAAATAATCAGTTCTCTCAAATGGCTTAAAATCAAAGAGAGAATTAACTTTAGAACCAGTTTGTCTACAAAGCCCACAACAACTAACTCCATCATATCTAGAAACAATGTTTCAAACAACTTAAGAAATTAACTCCTTAAATCTGAGGTCAACTCAACATAGTCATCTTTATGAATTAAAACCAAGAACAGAATTTTATCGTCATCGTTATTTTATGAAGGGGAGCTGAACTGTGGAACACACTACCTTCAAAGATAAAATATTCTCAATCCCTCGCCTCATTCAAATCCAGTTATTTTAAGCACTATTCAAATAATAATCAATTTTAAGATATACCTTTGTTGATTTTGATGTTTGTTAAAATAATTATGTTTCTTAACAAATTGAATGAAATATTATTTAAATATTCATAATATGTGCTATTGTTTCTCATGCTATAGATATTATATGTATGTTGATGCTGTTTCTTTGAATATATGTATGTATGTATAACATCATGTATAGATTAGAGAGGGCCTCATGGGAGACCAGTCACTGTGTACTGAATGTGTTTACCCTCTAAAAATAAAGAATTTTATTATTATTATTTATGTAACCAGTGTTATATTTAGTGTTCTTGTTATCTAGCTTTTATGTTATCGAGTACTAATATTAAATACAAACTTTATTCTGTTACAGGTGTCACACAATGATTAAAAGTGATTGTGTGGTATTCCATTGTCAAGATTACATATCATTATCAAGTTGTTTGTTATCATTTGGTTATATATGAATTCATGTGTCATAATGCGTCATGTTAGTTAGTCAACCATAACCTGTCATGTATTGCACGGGCATCTGGACCCGATGACCAGCCAGCACCCAATCACACCAATCAACTTAATAAAGGCTCAGACAACTGATAAAACAATTAACAAATGAATTCATATATACATTGTATAACCAAATGATAACAAATCACTTGATATGTAATCTTGACAATGGAATACCACACATTCACTTTTAACCATTGTGTGACACCTATAACAGAATAAAGTTTGTATTTAATATTAGTACTCTATAACATAAAAGCTAGATAACAAGAACACTAAATATAGCACTGGTTACATATATTATTATTAAAATGAAAGGTAAATCCTACACCACAAATCTCCAGAACCAAAAAAACAAACCAAAAAACAATCATGGCAATTTTCTGTACCTTAGATTGACAAAAAAATGTATTGTTTGTGCATCAATTAATCTAAAATTATCCTAATGTTTATAATTTCTATGTGTAATCCAGTACTAGACGAAACTGAAACTTGAAATATGTGTCACCACTACACTATTACAATAGATGTCTTCAATGTATACATACAAACTATTTACTGTCACACAGTTAATGTCCATAAAAAGCTAGGATTTTTCTGTCAACAGGTACTACCCATCTCTAATACAGAAACTGTCATGTCTGAATGAACTTCAATGATCCAGTAATAACAGTCAATCAATCAAATTATCAATAACCAAATCCAATAGAAACATGTCACAGAGCAGCTCTGGGATCATTATAACAAGTCAGTTACCTGGAACAATTATTACACAGCACATTTTACTTGTATTTGCAAATAACAAGTACAACCAATCACATTAGCTGATTAAAATGTGTTTTGTTCAACAACAACACTAGAACACATTGATTTATTAATCATCGCCTACTGGCTGTCTAATACACACCTGCCACATACAAATAGGAATAAGAGGAAACTCATTTCTTCATGACCTTTTATATATGCATTTTTTGCAAAAATTAGGACAGCACATGGTCTTTAATACATGGGGCACTGGTTGGGATGAAGAAAAGCCTAATCAGAGAATGGTGAGCACTCTGTTGACTGAGAGTTCTAGATCCTGCCACCAAATCATTAGGATTAACTTAAAGGGGCATTCCCATTATAAGATGTTTCTGAATAATACAATGCTTCTACAATTAAAACTTACATATTAAATACATTTTCTTGTTTAGAGTATCAGTGTCTGTATATTCAATGTGTTTCTGGCCGTCTTAATAATTTAAGAAGCCCAAACTTGATTTTTTTTTCTCTCAAATAATTAGAGCTGTTTAGTACTTATATTTTCAAAGAAAACTTACAGATCTTTCAAACAAAAGCAATGATATTTGTTACACATATATACACCTAGGTATATAATAAGATTCCTTTTTCTTGTTTTAACTGGTCAATCATAATGCATAATACATAATGCACATTTATCAGATGGATGTGACATATTATAGCTATATCCAATTATAATCTAAATGATTTAGTAATGCGGTAACCACGCAACCCCCGTTCAGGATTAACATCTGATGTCATGAACAAATTTAATATATGTTCTTAGTGGTTAGATCCTAACAAGTGCCTTCATTTTGACACAATCTTCAGTCTCTGGGGTAATCCTATAATTGTTCAGGAGGATGGCTTGTTTGCGGAGGTGCCATGTCTCCTGTACAGATCAATAAACTATTATGAGCCCACTGGTCAATACCAGAGGCTGGAGAACTAGAGCATTATCAAGTGTTGCTTTGCCACACACTGTGGTCATTGCAGAGGGCATCTGGAACAGGCCATGGCACTGTGCATCAGCCAGTAAACATGGGGAAAAGACATGAGTTGAGAAAGGTCATTTTTTCTATGTGATACATCACCATCCACTGGGAAAAAGGGACAGGAATGTAAAGAATGTGTTTAATAACACCTCAGTACATTTTAAGTTATAGTTAAATGTAGTATTCCGTGTCTTATAATGAAACATATGGATGTTTTGACAGGAATGTAAAGAATGTGTTTAATAACACCTCAGTACATTTTAAGTTATAGTTAAATGTAGTATTCCGTGTCTTATAATGAAACATGGATTTTTTATGCTTAGTCTATTATAGAGAATAACCCCACCATATTGCAATCATATCACATGAGTCGTGCTAACTTCATGCTACAAGATATAAATGTTCTATTTATTATATATATAGCTTACTTTCATCACTGCACCTATATTCTCAAGAACATCACAAGTCCATTTGAGCAATTAGTAACATATGACCAACCAATAACATTACTTTTGTTAAATTACATTACTAAAAAAAAAACTTGATTTGTTTAACACCACCACTAAGTACATTGATTTATTAATCATTGGCTAGGATATGGATGTCAAACATTTGGTGATATTTACATACAGTATTAGAGAGGAAACCTGCTATATTTTTCTATTAGTACAGGGCTACAGAAAGGACGATTTTTAATAAATGCAACTATCAGCCTGGCAGCTGATCTGTCTTTTCTATTTTGTTTAACATGTCATGTGTCATTAATAATGGTTTGTCAATATATCTACATATTTCATTTGAAGTGAAGACAATTGCATATTATAATATTGCTAATAATATATTGTTCTATAGACTGGCGGACTAAAGAAACTCTGGCGGGCTAGTCAAATTTAGTTGCTTCTGGTTCGACAGGCTAGTTAAATATTTTCCATTTCTGCATCCCTGTTAGTAGCAAGGGATCTTTTATATGTACCATCCGAAAAACAAGATAGCATATACCAGACCTTTGATATACCAGTTGTGGTGCACTGGCGGGAATGACAAATAGCCCACTGATGGGGATTGATCCTAGACTGACCACTTGTCTGACCGATTGCACATACAAAATAACACTTTCTACTGTGGCTTATAAGCTGAATATTTATATACACAGTTTGTGTGTTACTTTCACCAATAACCAACAGTACTGTTAAATATGTTCAGATATTTCATTAAACGAAATAGTATGTGACAATGGAGGTGGGGTGGGATGGGGATCAGGTTTGAGAAATATTTCAATTTACTATGATTTACTAAGAATTAATGTGAAGAAGTTTGCTGCTGGTGTGGCCATCATAAGTAATTAAACAAACGTTATTATTTTTGTCAATGGTATCTGATTTGGTGGCATGCAATCCAAAGCAGTCTACTGCTCCTGATAAAAGCAGACTGGTTACAGTTTCACGTTATTGGATTTGACTATACTTCATCTTTCAAATTGGAATTCTTTGGTGTAAAGCTTTCACCCACAATTGCTTTAAGTCCCAGCCATAAAATATCCATTAAGAGGTTTCCGTGGGCAATTGGTGTCTAATGAATTATGCCACAATGCTTTTAGATGGACATTGCTCGAGTCAGGTTTACGTTTACTTGGGTTCCCTAGAGACTACCCACTCAGGCAATTTCATAGGTGGTGTAAATGGGCAAAATGCCGATCTTCAGACCAAGCTGACAAACATGACTGCTTCTTTATTATATAATCCTATGGACTGCGTAATGTCTGAGACAGGATACTGTGTGGCACCACTGTTTTGGTTAAGTATAACATACATACAAGATGCAATATGGGTCAATGAGGTGAATATGGGTCACTGAAGTGCAATATGGGACACTGTGGTGCATTATGGGATACTGTGGTGCATTATGGAATACTGTGGCACATTATGGGTCACTGAGGTGCAACATGGGTCACTGAGATGCAATATTGGTCACTGATGTGCAACATGGGTCACTGAGGTGCAATATGGGACACTGGTACATTATGAGTCACCAAGGTGCAACATGGGTCACGGAGGTGCAATATGGGTCACTGTGGTACATTATGGGTCACTGAGGTGCAACATGGGTCACTGAGGTGCTATGTGAGTCATTGTATTAACTATGCCAGTGCTGACCCATCAGGTTTTTACCCTGCCCAAACAGTGCTACACAAATGATATATCAAAGGCTATATTAATAATTATTACGGCTTGAACTTCATGATAGCACCAACATTAATTGCCATCATCGAGATACAAGTTGAAATAGGTAGAGAGCATCACCAAGAGCACTATGGTGTTGTTGGTAAAGTTCCTCAACAATGGCAAAATGTATACACATTATCTGCCAATATTTAACATATGCACATTTGAACTATGTCTACATACAGCAAAATAACCTTTCAGTCATGTTTATTTGCGGAAAATGTCACTTTTTAAAAATGTGCAAGAAGCAGGCTCAAAATTGCCATCATGCAGTGAGCCATTTCATCCATGGGAATTCTTTAAAAAATTGCCATGAGAGAAAAATTCTTAACTTTTACCCCTTTATTATTATATCCTGTATTCTGTCTATGGGAAAATGCATATACATGTGAACATTTCCTGCTGCTGCAAAATTACTTGTCCATGCTCCAGATTCTGTAGAGGCACTATTTCTAGCTGGACCTGACACAGCAAGATGCAAAACATTTCTTATTATTTTATCAGTTGTTCATGTATGTATTCCTTTTTTAACACACTATAGTCCACATAATGATGGGATATCATAATCCGGTATGTATGCCTTTATTTACTAAATTACTATGTATAACATTAGGAGACACACCCTCCCCCCCCCAAAAAAAAAAAAAAGAAGGAAAAAAAAAGAGAAGAGATTTCCTGTATTAGTGCCAAAATGTTATGCTGACACATGTAATAAGCCATGTCCCCTTTTTTATTTATGACAAGTGATAATATGGTAGGTTTCGCATATGGCAGTGCAGGGTGAACAATTTGCAGACTGTTATGTTCTTGGGTCCAGCAGATGGGGTCTACATGTCATAGTGTGCATGTCAGAGATGATGCTTAAAAGGATCATGTCTTATCAATGTTTAGAGCAAATCCAAGACTGCAGTTTTTACAACATGACAATGCACATCCTCACACAGCTGGGGTCACAATTGTTTTCTTGGCACAGCACAGCATCCAAGGATTGCCATGTTCATCCCTTTCACCCAACATGAGCACATGTGAGATGAGATTAGGACATGTTCAGCGTGGAATACAGCCACACACTCTCCAACAATTGGAAGCAGCCTCGGTGGATGTCTGGAAAACTGCCACAAGTGTTTCCCCCAGAGACTTGTTAATTCAACAAGGAAACACTGTACATCATGTATTGCCTCAAATGAGGAACAAACTTGTTACTAGTGCATAATCAAAACTGAAAGTTATCAGTTTGAGCGACATGATATTTTCAATTTTGTTCCCACCCCCTTCCCTTTCAACAATCATGTAAGTGTATTTTACTATTTAGAACTCTTCACTTTATAACTGGTCCTTACATTACTTGAAATAATATGTATTCAGTTTATATGTTATACATATACTAGTATAGCATTATTGAAGCTGATATATCATGGTGTGTTTCCTATGCAGGTCAGCATATAAAGGCTACAGCCATTAGCAATAATAAAAATGTTGACTGTTTTGTATGGCAAGTTATTCGTCAAGGATTCTTTTAAGCAGGACTGACAATGTAAGTTAAAAGACCCTGTTTTTATTTTAATTATCTGATTTTCATCCTTAAGCCTGGCTTTGATACACGTTGGTCACCTACACAGATCGATACAGGCCTAAACATTTTATGGTTCCTGTCTGTCTGTGCCCGTTGTAGACTTGCTACATATTTTATGAAAATCTGACTTATAATTTAATTAATATTCAAACAAGGTATCCAATGTAAGCTGTTTGTCAAGTACAGTAGGTTAATGGTTAGTTATTAGTCTTTAGTGAGAGAGAAGTCAGTGTATTTGTTGTAGTAGGCCTACACCATGTTAAGCCGATAAAACTCAATCAGAATGGGAGCTGACACCGGGATGTGAA
The DNA here is from genome assembly GCA_016106625.1 of Dracogyra subfuscus. Taxonomy (NCBI): domain Eukaryota; kingdom Metazoa; phylum Mollusca; class Gastropoda; order Neomphalida; family Peltospiridae; genus Dracogyra; species Dracogyra subfuscus. The sequence goes on along the minus strand of JAECMU010214612.1, from coordinate 668 downwards.
CTCAGTACCTATGAGCATTAAGTGTGATGCATAAAATATAATTCACCATCGAAGGCCATATTGTTTATAGACACTGATTACAATTATACTCTCATCAATCTGTTAGAGGTGATACTACTGAAGGTGTTTAGGTCAGCTTATTATTGCAATTAATAGAAGAAAAAAGTGTGGGGTGGGATTGCAGTTCTGGGTTATGTGGTCCCTAGATTGCAATTTAAAATTGTTTTATTATGCTATAAATTTGTGTTACATGGGTTGGTTTTATTATTTATATTATTTGTGGTTTAGAGTTTAATCAGTTTAGATTTCAGAACTCTGATGCATTTGATTAAAATAGCTATACATTTACAATACCTTAACAATAATAGTGAAAATATTGTAACATGCCCAGATCAAAATTTAGTACCCCCACCCTGAATATTTTCAGGTGATGAATTTGTTTTTTAAAAATGCACAGAAGCCTTTTGCAGCTTTCCGTGTCTAATATACCTCAAAGATGGGTTTTGGAGCTTGGGACTATGTAGCTCTGTTACCTCTTTCACCATCAAGACCAATGTTGAAATAACCATTTATAGGTTAGTCACCAAATATCCAGAGTTAAGGTAGGTCAAGAACTGGTTAACCAAGCAATCCTTTCCTTTTCTTTCCATGTAGAGTCCAACCTTTCT
>JAECMU010214598.1:0-32795 GCA_016106625.1 Dracogyra subfuscus | reverse complement strand
GTCTCTCTCTCTCTCTCTGTCTCTCTGTCTATGTCTGTCTCTCTATGTCTCTTTCTCTTTCTTTAACTATTAGTGATTTTAATTTGTTATGGACTTGTGCCTGTAGTGTTTACTTGGTGAATTGTAGGGGCTCAGTCAGATGAGTGCTTGTCTCTCAGGATCAAACCACCAGTGTATGCGGTTAACTTTTTTTTTTTAAGTTGCCATCCGGGCAAGTGGTGACAGCATTTTTACTTGCCCAGTTAATATTTTCACTTGCCAGAATAATATTTTCTAAAAAAACCCAACAATATTTCAACAGATTATAAGACAAAACACAATTTTTTTTTTAAATCAGTCGCCAGGTGGGCAACCTTACTGTGGGTTTTCAGTCACCCGTCGTCGTTTTCAGTTGCCAGGAGTGATTGAGCGACCGTTAAGTTTGAACCCTGAACCACCTTGGTGGATCCATTCAACAGATTGGGTGTTTTTTTTCTAACCAGGGCACCACAAAGTTCTGGTTTAAAAAGGTTGTGGTATGTGCATTCCTTTCTGTGGAAAAATGCATATAAAAGTTCCCTTGCTGCATTAGGAAATGTAGCAGGTTTCATGTAAACATTGAATTAAGCAAAACAAAGAAGAAAAGATGTTTGTTAAATCTACATGATAGAAGTTCCTGTTTTCTCTTTTGTGCAGGTCAGGTCAAAGGGTTTAACGTGCATATTCAGAGCAATCTGTTGTAGTGCACGCCTTTCCTGGGCACAGAGGCTGGCTCTTTCGTCCATGACAGGATTTAAAAGAAAGAAAGAAAAATGTTTTTATTTAATGACGCACTCAACACATTTTATTTACGGTTATATGGCGTCAGACATATGGTTAAGGACCACACAGACTTTGAGAGGAAACCCGCTGTCGCCACTTATGGGCTACTCTTTCCGATTGGCAGCAAGGGATCTTTTATTTGCGCTTCCCACAGGCAGGATAGCACAAACAATGACCTTTGTTGAACCAGTTATGGATCACTGGTCAGTGCAAGTGCTTTTCACCTACCCATTGAGCCTTGCGGAGCACTCACTCAGGGTTTGGAGTCGGATTTCTGGATTAAAAATCCCATACCTCGACTGGGATCCGAACCCAGTACCTACCAGCCTGTAGACCGATGGAGGACAGGATTTGTGCAGATAAATGATACACTTAATATAGGCCTATTATCTATACAGGTGCTATATTATACTGTAAATGCAAACTAATTAAAATTAAGAATTTTTGTCTGATGTAACTGGTTATAATTTCAGACACATAAAGAGACGATGCCACGAAACGTGGAGATTAAGGCGAGCATGTCAGACAAGACATTTCTGATAAACCGAGCAGCAGAACTGAGTTCATCTGATGGGTGTTTGATTGTTCAAGAAGACACATTTTTCAATACACCAGAAGGTCGTTTAAAACTGAGACAAATTAAGGTAAATGCCTAGATGTATCCCTTTTTAAAACAGATGCTGATATGAGAAAATCTGTTTTTTTTTGGTAATACGTGTATACTTTGGTGCACGAATAGGAGTTTTGTTTTATGTGATAGAAAAGCAAGCGTACTGTTTTGAAACTCAAGATTTCAAGTAATTTTTTACTTCAGTTCTTTCTTGACACAAATGGGCACAGTTTAAAAAAAATAATTTAATAACACTGATCTATAACTAGATAAATTTGCATTTTTTAATTACAGATGTAATTTTTTCATTGATTTAGTTATTGTTTAGCTACAATATCTAAGAAGATGGAATTATTAATGGTTCTGTTTCATTCTTTTTTGCTAAAAATTGCAATTGTATCCCTTAGGGCCATTCAACAATTAGATAATGCTCTATGGGGAAGGAAGGAAGGAAATGTTTTATTAAACGATGCACTGAACACATTTTATTTACTTTTATATGGTGTTAAGCTCTATGGGGAGGGGTGTCATGGGGTGAATTACAAAATGCTATGGAGAGGGAGACCATTGTTTATCAAGAGTAAAATGCAGCCAGTGTTGGCTTATTTTCATATCCATCCTTCTGTCAGTCCGTTTGTCAGTCCATCAGTCCCACATAGTTTTGCATTTTTGTTTTTAAACCATGCCTCAAGATATTGAGCTGAAAATTTTAATTTAGCTTTGTCATATACTGTTACAGATCAAGTTTGACTTTCATAACAATTTAATAATATGTGACAGAGTTATGGCCCTTGAACTTCGGAGATACGAAAATTTGTTGTGTCCAGTAGAAGACATGTAATTACTGTAGCAGTACTCTCAGAATGCTTGTTTAATTAAGATTTTATTATTTTTATTGGATATTACCAAGCAAAAACTCCAATAATATTTGTCAAATTACACCATAATAAAACCAGTAATGTGCCCGTGTTTTAGTAGGGGGAGTAGTCATAGTCTTGCATTGCATAACTGTTGAATGGCCTCTTATTTTTCTGTTCTGGCTCCATCTATAAACATTTTTTACACTGTACAAAAATACTTTTTGCAGTTTAGTAAATCACAAAATTGTCAGGTCATGTCATAAGGCTTTACGTGCACATTCAGAGTAAGTTGTTGTAGTGCACGCCTGTTTTGGGCACAAGAGCCGGCTGAGGACAGGAAAGGTGTGGGGGGAGGGGGGAGGAAAGAGGGTAATGGTGCTATGGAATTTTGAATTGAGCAAGAATTATGCCAAAAGAGAAAAGGTGCACAAATTTGATTGAGGAATCTGGGTGCAATTTCAAACGGTCGGTCGGTCAAAAAGAAAGTTCTGGAGCTAATATAGGTTTTGACAGTAGTGAATCGAGAGTAGCTCGTTAATTAGACCTTTATGATGCTGTGGTGTCTCCCTAGGTTGCCCATAGAGCCTGACCACTTCTGGAGCAGCCGAAATCCATTTTGTATAATTCAACTAAAATGCAACAAAATAAACATTTGTTAAACAGGCAAATTCTCAATTAAGCACATTGGTAAATTTATCTTGAGGTATACATGTACTAGTAGTTGAAATTAAATGCTACTTCAGTTCATAGTTAGTGAACCACATTTTAAACTATGGCCTTCTTTGTTTTGCAGGGAGACAAAGCACAGCTGATCTATTACAACAGGCCTGATAAGCCTGGACCAAAGCTTAGTGACTATCATTTTACTCTTATAGAGGATCCAGGGAGCTTGAAGGTATTGTCTAGATACATATCACACACACGCGCACACACGACCACCCACCGACCATAACTGGTTCAGCAAAGGCCATGGTTTGTGCTATCCTGCCTGTGGGAAGCACAAATAAAAAATCCCTTGCTGCTAATCGGAAAGAGTAGCCCATGAAGTGGCAACAGCGGGTTTCCTCTCAAAATCTGTGTGGTCCTTAACCATATGTCTGATGCCATATAACTGTAAATAAAATGTGTTGAGTACATTGTTAAATAAAGCATTTCTTTCTTTCTTTCTTTGTAAGCCAATATTGCATATCACACTACCTGTCCATTCGGACCATTTGGTTTCAGACATACAACTTAAATTAAATAAACACAATTGCACTAGATTATTCATCCACTGTTCAGTTTAGAGGTGTACATTTTTGATAATTGTTTGAGGCATTCGAAACACATCATTGGGCTTCTATTAATGAAGTGGCGACATCAGGTTTCCTCTCCAAATCTGTGTGTTCCTTAACCATATGTCTGACACCATATAACCATAAATAAAATGTGTTGAGTACATCGTTAAATAAAGCATTTCATTCTCTCCATAATACCCAGGAGTGGAAACATCTTTGAAAGGACTATTAATGATGTTTACCATGACACAAAAATGTTTTGCTCAGTGTATACATGACATGTTTTTTCACCCCACTCTAACCAGAGCTTCATGACATCTTTCTGTCTATGGGCTGGATGCCTTGTTTTTATTAAACAGGAACAGCCATGATAGCAACGTTTTGCTCATTATTTAGTCCAAATATGAACACAGCCATGTTGAGACACTTAATAATTTGTACCAGCCACACTGCTGCTTAACAACTAGCACATCAAAAACTGTGGTATGTGTATTCCCTTCTCTGGGCAAATCTCTACCAGTTCTTCACATCTTATTCTTATTTAAAAACAAGTCCATATAAAATATATCACGTTTCTATTTGCTCGAAACAGCCACTGCCAATGTAGTCGTAGCAAGTTTATGCTCATTATTTAGTCCGAATATCAAAACCATGTTGAAAACACGGAGTTTAAAATATCTGCACCTGTAGATTAAAATGTGCTGAAGTTTCCCTTCCAGTGTTGGCTTATTTCAGGATCACCATGGCAGAGGGGGCTTTAAGTTCTCACTTCGGGTCAGGTGACTCTTGACATGCATTACATTTGTCTTTTTTAGACCACTCTGTCAAAAGCGTATGGAATCAAAGGAGTTGTGAAGAAAAAACGTCATCTCTACTTGGTCGGTCAGACTCGAGTTCATGTAGATTCTGTGGAAGGCCTTGGAGACTTCATGGAATTAGAGGTTCTTATTCTTTATTAGTGTACATGTATTTATAATTAATAAAAAGTTAACTTTGTCCGTACCAGCAAACATTTTGTTTAAAAAAACAATTAAATTTAAAAACGTTTTTAAAAAATTGATTAGTCACAGTTGTTATGGTAATCTCTTGAAAATTGAGTAACAAATAATATTTAACATTTTAGAATTGTGTAGCAATCTGTGAAATGTGTGTAGCCAATTGCGATGTTTCCTGCTTACTATAACGTTTGTAGTATTCAGGCGCTAATTTAGACTTGACAAAGAAGTGACTTCTCCTTTCCTAGGAGAAAGGTTCATCAAAATTAATGATGTAAACATTTATCAATACATTTCGTAATGTTGTGTATTTGATATTAAAACTAGCATGGCTCGACAGTAAGGATTGTCCGCCTGTCCGGGACAGGTAGAATTTACTGGGGACATGTGAATACCCCATTTCACCTGTCCGACCGGACAGGTGCTTCAAAATTTTATGATAACAAACAAATATATATATACATACAAGGACATGTGGTATATCTGAGAAGACAGGTAGTTTTATTTTTTGCATGTCCTACAGGACAGGTGCCTTAAAAAGTTAATGTAGAGCCGTGACTAGGTACAATAATATACATATGTGTTCAAAAAGATTTACGAGGGAATTTACATCTTTTTGTACATTTACTAATACATATTATGATCAGATGCTAGTTTAATGCATGACATATTTATTTTGCAGGTTGTACTTGATGAAGATCAGACTCTTGATGACGGACAAAAAATTGCCGAGGACTTGATGACACAACTGGGGGTAAAGAAAGAAGACTTAATTCAAGGTGCCTATATGGATTTAATTATCAAACAAAAATGATGATGATGGACAGTGTAGTTTGGTACATGATGAACACCAAAAAGAACATGGCTTACATAAACATTATGGATTTAATAAACAGAAATGTTAATGACGAACAGTGTAGTTTGGTACATGATGAATACTGGAAAAAAAATGGCTTCATTTAAACATCATATGTACTTTTACATGGGCAGATGAATGAAGTCTAAATTGGAAAATTAAAAAATAAAACATCAGTCTGTTCTCCAAGACTGGAATACCGGAAGGTGTGCTGTGGTGATTGGAGGAAATGCAGACCTACATTCCAACAAATCAACACCAGCATGTTCTGTTGTGACCTATATTCCTAGACAAAACACGTACTTGTATGCTCTCTTAGTGAGATAAATCATACCCAGTATAAGCATACACAGGGACTTTCTCCATTGGGGGTCATTTGAGCTTTTTATTGTGCAATTTGGGGAGTCCCATAATAGGATTTTAAGTTAAAACTAAAAAAATAAGAGTCCTGTCCAAGTTCCATGCTTCAAAAAGACACTTTTCGAGGGTCAGTGAGATCCATGCATACATGTGTACCGGTAAATGTTATAAATGTCTATTTGTAGAACATTAGCCTGGCTGTTAATAAATATTTTTGCATAAAATAAAAAACATTTTACACATAAGAATAAGTCAGTTATATTAAAGTAATCTAAAACAATGGGCTCATAAGAAATTTTCATAGATGACAAAAATGAAAACCCACACATCTCCCAAAGTATTCTGAGAGTACTGCTAGCAATACCTGTTCCCTACCTGGCCCAAATATGTTTTCATACCTCCATAGTTCAAGGACCATAACTCTGTCAACAAGTTCTGGTGAAGTATATGAATTGCCTGTCAAAAGTAAGTTGCAATGACTGATTCTATATGAATTGATATGGCCCAGACAAGGATTTTCTTTAAAAGAACATTCCTGAGTTTGCTACAATTTTTAAGATGTTATCGACTAACGTAAACTTTTTAACGATTCTAATTACATATCAAATATATTTTTCTACATAAAATATTAGTGGAACAATCTTAAACGTGTTTCTGATCGTTTTAATATTTGTACTAGGTTAAATTTCATTTTATTTCCTAACATATATATTTGTTTGTACGTACAAAAGTAAGTTGCAAGACAAAATCCAGTTTGAGCTTTTTACAAATATTAAGATGACCAGAAACATATTGAATATACAAACACTGATATTCTAAACAAGAAAATATATTTAATATGTAAGTTTAATCAAAGAAATATTTTATTTTTCGAAAAACATCTTACAATGCAGCAAACTCAGAATTGTCCCAAAGCACAAAAAGTACCGTAAGTCATGGTGACCTATTTATCATCCATGACACACTATCATTCAAAGTTGTACTTGTATGCAAAGTTTGATGATCCTGATTGAATTTATAAGAACAAGAATTTCCTTGAAAATTAGGTCGTGGTGACCTAGTTATGGTACGTGACAATTAGGTTGTCATAACCCAATTATGGTATGTGAAAATTAGGTTGTAGTGACCTAATTATGGTACTTGACACACCACCATCCCAAGTTGTACTTGCATGCAAGGTTTGATGATCTTAAATGAATTAATAAAAAAGATGGACAGACGGACAACCAGTCAAAAAAAAAAAGTTTGTTTTATTTATGGGCACCTTTAGAACACATTGATTTATTCATTATTTGGATGTCAAACATTTGGTAATTTTTACTTATAGTCCAAGATAAAACCTGTTACATGTACATTGGTAGCAAGGGATCTTTTATATACACCATCTTACAAACAGGACAGCCCATACCATGACCTTTGATATGCCAGTCATGGTGCACTGGCTGGAACGAGAAACAGCCCTATAGGCCCACCAGTGTGGATCAACCATGCATCTAGTGAGTGTTTTACCACTGGGCTGTGTTGCACCCCATGACCAAAGACTGGTGTATAAAAAAAAAAAATTCCCATGAAATTAAAACTTTATCTATAACGTGATACAGCTATATGTGGGGAAAAAATCCGTGAACCAGGCTACCCCATAAACCAGTCTGTTTACGTTTTTACGTGATTTATTTTTAAAGAATGCATACGATTGAACCCTGACGTTAAAATACTTTTGTTGAAGAAAACACTCCCAAAAACAATGCACAAATCAGGCCCGTAGGAACGACTTTAGGAGTGTGTAGGGGAGAGGGTCATTGACGGATCGGGTACAAACTATATCAGATTTTGTTTAAAATGGCCAACATTAATGTCATATTCAACCTAAGTCATTTATTTCAACCATATTGGACCGATGAAGAATTATATATATACATGTGTATATATATATATATATATATATATATATATATATATAAAAAGCATGTGCCATCCCATCCCACCTCACCCCACCTGTGGTACATTTATTTTGTGTATATTATAAAAATAAGTAAATAAAACAAAAATGATAACTCAGACGAATTTGAAATATATGCTTGGACATATAGGCTACAGGTATTTATTGACAGAATTTATTTTAGAAAAAAAGATGGCATTTACATACATATATATAATTAACAGAAAGTATTTTATAGATGTCAAAATATGGCGGAACTTAACTAACAAATAAAATACTGAATACCAAATAACACTATAAATACATTTGTTTTACACTAAATTATTTATGCTGGGCCCTACGCAAGATTGCTTGGATGACAAGAAAGCAGAACGGTTTTAAACCGATCTGGCAAACCCCACTTAACCGAGCCCATCCCGATTGCTCGATCAGGGATGTATTAATTTTTAACATAACTAAATGACTGGTAATTGATAAACATTAACTGATACATAAATTAAAAAAGCTAAAGTTTGACACGATTCACTCTTTTGAGAGCAAAAATGACAAATACTCTTTGATGTTCACCAAACTGTGTATGTAATTATTACGTTGCGAGGCTCCCCACCACGGACTTAACCGACTACCAAACACAGGATCATTTCATTCCGCTTAGTCGGCAATCATTTATTCTGTAATTGTCACCTTGATCCTCAACAGCCAAGACCAGCCAAGACGGGCGCGATTTGCTTGATTGACAATATTGTTTTCTTTAAATTACTATTGGCAACGACAGTTTGATCAAACCACACAGGTTGAGTTTTAGAGGTGCATACTCTATTAAATCTTTATGACGGAACCAAAGAATTAGATCAAGTTTATTGAGTTTTCGAAGGTTGTTTAACAACTTGTTATTACTAGTTATATAGCAAGTTGGCTGGGACCGTCGCTTCAGATCGAGAGATCGAAGGTGAGGTGATCGAAGTTTGAATGTACATGACTGCCATTTTGCACCCTACACACTATATTAAATGACGTGTAATATTAAACAAACCTAAATAAACAACAGATTCACACCGCTGTCATTGTCGAAGTCTCGTCTGCTTTGCAGATTCACTGCAAAAGAGTTTTGGTGACCTCACTTGACATTCGTCACTCTTAAAAAACAATAGCCCAATTAAAAGAGTACTTAAAGAATGTGAACACTAAACTACGACATACATTTAATCTCTTCACAACAGAAAAATGGCATGTATATTAAGATTTGTTGGTTGATTTTGACAAAGTGCACAAAGTAAAATATTATTTCATCAAAACGAGTGTATATTACACTGCGCTTGTGCAGAAACCATTTCCTGTTAATAGGGCGGTTCAGTTATTCGAAAATACACATTTCAGCTCTGTATCTTGAAGTAGTGCGTTGAAATAACTGGATACCTATATATTGGGCAGACAGACAAATGGATGGAAGGAGAAAACAACTATAGTCCCCTTTGGTTGAACCGGTAGGAAACTAAAAAGAGAAACACAAATCAGGTGTCTATATAAAAATTCTAATTTTATTACCTGAACCATTCTAATAATAAACATTTACAAGAGAAAATACTGTCAACAGCATGGTAACTCATGTTAATCAACTAGTTACCAATATGGTAACGCATGTTAATCAACTTGTTCCCAACATGGTAACGCATGTTAATCAACTAGTTACCAATATGGTAACTTATTAATCAACTGGTTAACAATGTGGTAACTCTTTGTTAATCAACTGGTTAAGTGTGGTAACTCTTTGTTAATCAACTGGTTAACAATGTGGTAACTCTGTTAATCAACTGGTTAACAATGTGGTAACTCTTTGTTAATCAACTGGTTAACAATGTGGTAACTCTTTGTTAATCAACTGGTTAACAGTGTGGTAACTCTTTGTTAATCAACTGGTTAACAGTGTGGTAACTCTTTGTTAATCAACTGGTCAACAGTGTGGTAACTTGTTAATCAACTGGTCAACAGTGTGGTAACTTGTTAATCAACTGGTTAACTGTGTGGTAATTCTTGTAACCAGAAACACATTTACATGATTTTACTTCGTACAAGTGGGTTTAAAAAAAAAGGCTAATATCATATGACAAAGATTACACACAGACCATGTACAAGTGGTTGCCCAGTACAAAACATAATCCCAGTTAAAAACACAAAACACTAATACTGATAAAATTGACATATTCAAAATTAACAAAAACAAACTTGTTATTCACAAGTATTAACATTAAACTAATTTTCATAATGATATACACTGATAAAAATTTAACAAATTAATATGTTTACTCTTCAATGTTATTCAGAGCATATCACCACAAAACAATTTTTTAAATGTAGTTCTCTGCTTCCAGTTACTTATCAAAATGCATAGTTAAATAATGAAGAATAGAACACATTATTCTTCTCACAATACACCCTCCCCTCCCCAATTTTAAGTATGTAACACAATTCACATATCACACTAGGGATCACATGGTGGATAACCGATCTCTCTTCGAATCGGATTTAAATTATCAAAATGCCTCAACCATATTGATTTAAGGTATTCACTTCAGATATTACCCCAGTATAGTCACTAGCAGAATAGTTCCATTCTTGCCTCCTTTTAGAAATCTAACTGAACCAATAGCATGAATTCATTAATATTTTAATAGTGTGGAGTTGTTGATGTGACTTATGAATTACCATATCAGATAACAACTTACTGGCACGTTATAGAAAGTCTTATCCGAAATAAATATTTGTTATCTGTTTAACGACAAAAAATACATCAGCTATTGGGTGTCAAACTATGGTAAATGGGCCATTAAAGAACACATAGTGATGAAGTCTGGCCAGTGTACCAGATAATAAACTGAAGCCAGTGGTTTGTTACTATGTTGGGAATTATTTATTTTATCCACAAACCATGGAGCACCTGGCTAAACAAACACTGAGCCATGCTAATTGTGAATGAAAAAAAAAAAAAGAGAAAAGTTTTGTTTAACGACACCACTAAAGCACATTGATTAATTAATCATCGGCTATTGGATATCAAACATTTGGTAATTCTGACAAGTTTTGATGAAACCATCTATCCTTTTTGGTAATATAGCAAGGCATCTTTTATATGCACTTTCCCACAGATAGGAAAGCACCTTTAATCAGTTGTGGTGCACTGGTTGGAAAACATAGTCTGATGAATGAATCCATCTAGGCAGTTACATTCTGCGACACAAGCAACTTGTGCTATCATTCAATTGTCAGCTAAATCCAACCCCTTGAAAGTGAATAAACAATAAACATTGTGCCTTGCTACCTGTTGAAAAGTTCATTTGTTTTACTAATAAGACAGTAATTCTATTATTAAGTGGGCAGTGAAGTTAGAGGTCAGGGGATCAAAAGTTTAGGTTGTTTTGTTTAACAACACTACTAGAGCACATTGATTTATTAATCATCAGCTATTGGATGTCCCTTGATCCCCTCTACCGCAATTCTTTGATTTAAAACGAGCCACTTTCAAACATTCTTGGTGATGGTTATGAAATTAATAAAGAAAACAAACAGGTTGTGATATCCTAAAGTTGGATGTAACTATAAAAATACTTTACTACACATTTGACAAAAACAATGCACACAATGTACTAGCATGATTTAACACCTGCCCCAGTAAAAATATTTACAATACTACAGTTTACTCTGAAAATTGAACTTACAATTAATAACTTTTGTCGTGTTTTAACATGAAAAACTTTAGATAAAAATTGAAAAGAAATGTAAAGTTGTTTTACAATACAAAATGAAGAAGAAATATCACACATTTTTTCCATGTTCATTATAAGAATTCTGTATTACAAGGAAGTTGGTCAAACAATACTAATGTGTCTTATGAAAGTTAAAGCTAATCTGTGACGATTTCAACAGTTACTCACTGTGCAACTAACGGATAATAAAATGTTTTCTTTAACGAAAGCGCTAGAGCATATTGATTTATTAATCAACAGCTATAGGACGTCAAACATTTGCAGAGTTCAACAAATCCGCTAGCCTGATGCCCGTGGCTAGTGGTTTTTAAGTTCGGGCTAGCGCGAAACGCAAAATCACTAGCCCGCAGGTCTAGTGGTTTCCATCCCTCATCGCGTGTTTTTTTGTGTGTTTTTTTCTCTCGGCTGAAATTTCAATTAATAAATTCAGTTGTGACGTTTGTCATCGAATAATATCAACATCGAAATTAGTATATAATAATAATCTACTTGAACTAGGTCTGCAAACTGCAGTAACATGCTATCTCTACATCGCCAGTTACAGCATGCATTGTTTACTTTTCCCTTTCAAAGTTTCTGGCATAGGAAATAAGTCTAATGACATGCATGTTTTGATTGGTTGGACACGTCACGTGGTAGTTAACTAGCACATATGTTTTAGGCTAAAACTTGGAAATCACCAATCGCGACAACAGGTTAATCTCAATCAAGTAAACTCCAGTCATGCTTTGAATTTCAGTGTTTGTTTTATTTACCTATTGTTTTCTAATTTAACACTTCGCTAACATGTGGTTATTGGCAATCAGGAAAACAATGTACAGGACAACACATATCATGGCCTTTGATATACCAGTTGTGGTATACTGGGCCCACCGATGGGGATCAATCCTAAACAGACTGCTTTACCACTGGGCTAGCCTACATCCCACCCTGGTATTGATAACAAGGCAACCTCAAGTTGAATGAATGACAGACTTGGAAAATTGCTTTAACGTGGCTGTGCCATATACTGCAAGAACAGTTAAACCTCATTAAAATGACCACATTTGTTCCTGTTCCTTTTTGTTATTGTATCAAGTGTGTCGTTTGTAACTAAATGTAAGGACAGTTTTTACTAGATAATATCAATTATATCATAATTATAATCAAATTGAATAGCCTTTGAATAATTAATGTATTGAATTTAACATACAAAACAACAAATACAAGATATCGTACTTGTAATAAAATATGTTTTACTGCAACCATTATTAAAATTGATTAATTAAGGTGCATCCACTGGTCAAAGACATCTACCGGTAATCTATGATTGGTTCCTGCTTCACCATAAAACAAAGACATAAATATAATTATTCTTTTAACAAAATGACTAAAGGCTTATTTTCAAAATCACATTTGCAAACTTTACAGACCTCGTTACGTAGGACATCATGTGACCCATCAATTCCAAGAAGATCAAGGATGCCAAAGGATGTGTGTGTATTGCTAACTGGCTATTAACAATGCCCTATTCAACACCTTTCAGCACCTTTAATTGTGTCATTTGTTCTTCTAAAGAGGTACGTGTATATGTTTGATCCGTTGGTTTTGGAAAGTCTAAATTTTGATGTAAAGGAAATTTTTACTTGAAAGATGCACTCAACACATTTTATTTACGGTTATATGGACAACACAGATATTGAGGGAGGAAATCCGCTGTCACCACTTCATAGACTACTCTTTTTGATTAACAGCGAGGCATCTTTTATGTGCACCATCCCAAAGACAGGATAGCACATACCACAGCCTTTGTCATACCAGTCGTGGTACACTGGCTGGAGTGTCTGATGTAAGGAACAGAACAACACTGATGTTCATTTGTTCTTAATAATTTTTGGTCGGATGGTGTAAATGTCGTAAGGATGGTCCATGTAATGAGGTCTGACTGTTTCTTTAATTAAGGGTGGGGTTTTTCACGACCCAGTTAAGTTATGAGATATCTATTAGTGAAACCAGATTCAAGCTCACCAGTTTCACCGTCGTGGAAGGCTATGATTCACTCCTTTCCCGTATCTATATTACTGTGTAATCTTGTTATTGGGGAATTGCTGGGGTGGAGCGGGTTAGCCTCATAGTTAAAACTACATGCATGTACACATAACAAGACAAATTATATTCAGTTTTATCCAAGCTCTTACAAAAACAAATCACATAGTAAAACACCTATCTTCAATCTTAACCATTTTAGCTCTGGGAACCAGTTTGAACTAGGCAACTTGAAAAGAATGAATACAGAAACAATATGATCAGGTAAAATGGGTGAATATCTGTGAAAAATGTAGGACAACACAAACGTTTTGATTACAGCTTTACAATGTTGAGTGATCATACCTTTAAAAAATAGGCATAAAACATTACATGAATTATGAATGGGGAAAAAAATGATCACCAATCAAACTTACCCTGTACAATTACAATATACAGCACCATATCATATTAGGATTAAATGTTATGAATAGGATTCAATGTTATGAATAGGATTCATAGGATTCAGGGCTAGCCCTGTCACTCGCCAAATTCAGCAATTGCGAATTTTAGGAACTGGCAAATTTTATTTTTATTTGGTGAAAACATTTCATGTAGTAATTGATGAACTGTTGGAAAATAACTGGATTTGCTTCTTCTTCTTTATAATTTGGCGAAAAAAATGTTTGCTCATGCAGATTTAGCCCTGGGATTAACATAATAACATCAAATTCTTCTCTTCTACAAAGACAAAATAACTTCTGACTTTACAATAATTTGAGCAATCTTCTAATTTGTGCCAGCTGACATCACTCTAGCATGCTGAATAAAACTCAGATTTTTGGTAAATCTTTTGTATGTGTTAGAAGATATTTCAGTTTAAACAACAATACTGGTCAAAGAAACAACTTCAAAATAATTTTAATTATCAGCCTTAACTGATCAGCTGCCTAAATTATTACCCAAATCCTCAACTGATATTTTCTTCACACTAGCAGTATGAAGTAAAACATTACCAGCCATGACAAAGTGATGCTGAAAGCTTTGCGAACTGTGCACAAAGCGGACAGTACACGGCCAAAGAAACGACCCAAATGGCTTTCAAATCGGCAGGTTTCTGTGGATCCGCGAAGATTGTCATGCCTGCATTAATCAACACCAACAACCAATGATCTAGTTAGCAGTGAATCATGCCTACATGAAACTGGGACCAAATTCATAAAAGAAATGTTTCAGATCTATTTCACACCGAAAAACTATTGAATTATGAAATATGTATAACAGGAAAAATAAAATAAAATTATATACTGGCCTATATTTTAAACTCCCTGTGTGACTGTAATCACAAGGATTACTGTTGTTTTTCTGCAAACAGTGTTATTAAAAACAGTACCATACAAACAATACATTTCGAAATGCAAATAAATCACTTTCTTCTGTCCTGTCCATGACTCATGTTCCATATTATCGTAATTATCTGCTTCAAATAGATATTAAATACTTTTCAACATACAACTTTCTAACTGTAAACTAGTTAAAATATTTTGTTAATTAGACTCACAGCTATTAAGTATCTAACATACGGTACAGTAACTGTGACACATAGCCTAGAGGAGAAACCAATGTTGCCACATAAGCTACAGATTTACAAATTAAACAACAATTCCACAGAATTAATGTTTCGCGTACTATAATTGTTTTCTGTGCTGTGATGAACATCCATAGGTGCAACTATAAACCAAGTTTTATTGAGCTAGGACTTTGTGAGAATTGATCTAGGACTTTGTGAGAATTGATCTAAACATGAAACTTCGATGCAAAAGTTGACGCCACTGCTGTTATTGCTGCTGTCGAAAAAGACATACCTATTTGGAATGGGAAAAACCCAATGGGTTAACCAAGGGGGGATCATTCCGACAAGCCATCAGACCTGAGGTAAGCAGTGTTACCACTGAGTACCGATCCCATACTAGAGAAAAAAAAGAAGCAAAGGGACAAAACACACAAGAAAGCAACAATTCTTAAACTGCATATAATGAAAAATAAAGAGTTAAAAGTTCTTGTAAACAAGTTAACACCAAATGTGTGATAACTTTAAATATATTTTCTGGGAGAACATAACAAGAATCCATCATATGCTACCATGTTGGATAGAAGTAGTACACCCAAGGTGGTAGCAATGTTGACCTGGGATGAGGTTTGCTAGAGACCATAGGTCAAAATTGCCTGCACCGAGCTTGTACTTTTTCTGTTCAACCTGACAGCATATATGCATCATCGATTCTTTTTCTCTCAACCATTCAGTAAATAAACTACTATATTACAAGAACAGACAAGGATGACTGAAAAAGTAAAATTTATATTTACCTATTTTATTATTTTAAAAAACCCTACTGTATCATATTTACATTGTTTGTTTTATGTCAAATAAACTTTAACACTACAAATTATAGAGTATAATCTAGACCATTTAAGGGTCCCTTTTTGGTCAATTGGGAAAAAATAACTTTACAAATACAAAAAAAAAGGGAATTTTAAAAAATAATCAATACCAATACCAGGCTTCTCCATGAGAGGCGAGTAGCGACTCCTGTGCGCCTCATACTCACCTAAATCTTACAACTGGCGAGTAGTTTATTGCTTGCCTCAATCGTTTTGCTATAGGCTATTGTTGAAAAAAGTCATCACAGCAATATCGTAAAAAACAGCCGTTTCTTTCTTTAACTTAGCAACTTTGGAAATCGTAATTGGGAAACTGTTGGGTTGTAACTGGGAAAAGTTTGGTATTGGATTGGGAATTTACATTAGGGGAATGGGACCTTTCACCGGCCCCAAAATGTATGGTAGATTATACCCTGAATTAACACGATAGGTTTTATAAGGCAGAGTTCAATAACACAATATCAATCTGAAACTGTGGTCTAATGGTTGCACACAACCATTAAATATTCCTATCCATGTAATTCAAAACAATTTCTACATCAGAATATATTCTGTGAAAAATACTCCAATATCGAGAGGGCTCTGTGAATGTTAGTTTTAGAAAATACTCTCATTTAACAACTACCTTGCAAAAAATCAACATAGGCTGACCACCAAACGTTTCAGTTAGCCACCTGAATACCAGTGCACCACTTCATTTTACTGTTACACAAGTTGCAGTATTCCATTTGCATAGTTGTTATCAGTTAATCATAAAATTAACAAATAATTTCAAATCAATGGATTATTTAAGTACTGCAGAGGCCATCCAACTTGTAATCATCAACAAAAGGATTTTTTATCATTTCTGAACTGGACTATATTAAACTGCTACACCAAGTAATAATTAAGTGGTTATGGTGCCTGATAACTACAGACAACAGTTACCTCCCCTTGTTAAGCACAATCACGTAACACTCATAACGATAGAAATATTCCTCATTTGTTGAAACAGCATTGCCAAAAAATTAGCCATAATCACGATTAAAAAATAATGAATACCGGTACTATTAAAATTTAACAACATCTGAATGCATGACATAAAACACACTGTAGCACAAATCTCCAAAGACCGAGCTGCCAATGTTTGTCAGGTTAAAAATCCCTCCTAGTCATATGTGGTTTTTATTGAATGCTAATAAACAAAAACTACTATTTCAACACTTTCACCTCACTAGCAGGATTTCTGCAAGAAAGCAGTTTGAGGGTACATGATAAAAACAACAACAGATCATATGTGCCCTTATTAGGTAGTTATGGGTCTGAAATCTTTTGAAACTGGACACTGTATTACATGTACTGTAACAGATTTTAAAAGACCAATTCTCTAATAATAATATTTATAGAAGTTATAAAAATATATACATAAATTTCCTATTATTTAAGGGGGATGTAATTTTACTGTTCATAGAATCAGACCCTCTGGCATAAACCCTGAAAGGTTACTACTAATTCTAATTCTTTTGCATAACTGCCATCATTGCATATGACAGCTAAGACTGATATCTAGATGAAACAACTGTCAGAAGTATTTACATTTATTGTCGTCTATAATTTATAATAAACTCTATCTTTACATACATATATACATTTAATAATCAGTTTACTTTGCCCTATATGATACTATCCGTGGTCAAATTCATTAAGCACTTTTCAGTTCTATGGTCCAAACCAACATCTTGGCAAATGAAAAGTGTAAATAGTACTGTCGTAACAGTGCTAGATCACACACGCCCAAGTAAACTTTAATCAAAATTTATAAAATTTTAAAGACCCCAATGTACCATGATGAAAATGTTAAACCATCTCTTACCAAGTCTGCTGACATAAAATGTCTGAGATTGCCACGATTAAACACATGTAAAATGTCAGTACCTGTATATACCAGGTGTTTCTAGCCATCCTAAGGTCTATGGCAGCCCACACTGCATTTTATCCCTCAATAATTTAAATGTATGAAAAACAAATTGTAAAAATTTAGAAATCAAATAAAGTTTGAGCTTCCACAAACCTTAGGATGACAAGATATCTATATATATATATATATATATATATATATACATGCACACAGGTATTCTAAGTCTGAAATTGTACTCATCTAATTGGTTGTTTTAAACAAACATTCTCCATTAAGGTTGACAACAGGACATTTTATTCATTATACACAAATTAATAGTTTACTCAACATTATGTTTTTGGTACACGGTACAATTTTTTAATTATATGTTCTTCAAATGCAGTAAGATGCATTTAATTTAATAATTTGCTAGCAATATATTTCCAATAACAATAGTATACTAGTATTGAAAGGTTTCCAACAATTTTTAAACCGAAAGCACCATGTACTGGTTCATTGTTATTGCAAAATTGCTAAGAGAAATTTAAATTCGAAAACTACTATAAAGATGTTTCTATTTATTATTTTAGCATTAGGTTCACACCTACTAAAATAAATTTGTTCATACTGAACAGAAAACACTGTTTAGATAACATTATTGGTTTTCTTTTTTTTAAGTGTCATGAAATTATTACAGTATATTAAAGTTTTAAAGGATTAACAAAACAAACTCCGAAAATTTTGGGTATGGCGCTATGAAATTGAATGCCTCCTCCACAAAGAAAATGGGTTACATTTAGGGTTAGGCTTAAGAAAACCATACAATAATGATCAGGGTCATTAATTTTGTCAAAATGTTAACTTTATTTTTTTTGTATAATTTGGGTATGGCACCATAACCATTTTACCCTCTGGCAGAAACCCTGAAACTGTACCATTCGTCAAATATAACATTAAAAAATACCATTTATATTTATTGTGTGTGGATCAAAAATGTCCAATCATCAACCTAGGCTGGAAAAATTGTACAATAGCAGCAAAATCAGGACAGTTCGTTTAATAATTAAAGAATCCTTCATATGTGTCCATGTGGGACAGGGCTATTCCACCTGAGGGTACATAATATGATGTCAGGGACGAGGCTTGCAGAGTTCCTGACATCATATTATGTACCCGAGGGTGGAATAGCCCTGTCCCACATGGATACATAATGGAGGATTTTTTTTCTCCCATCCAGTAGATGAAAACCAAGCATTTTGGGAAAATGTCAAAAAACCTACATTTTTTATTTTTTATCTTACAATAAAATAATCATAACCATTGAAAAGATCGTACCCCAAAATGGTTTATACTAAAAGTATAAACCAAAAATGATAGTATAATTTCATTATGACAGTAGGTTTCCTTGTTTTTATGAAATATAAAAAGTATTTCTTGCGTTATTTTGCCGTTTACGTGACGTCACCCAATGTTAATATCAGCAAAAACAACAGAAGTCACGTGGTCATGCAAGACAGATTTATTCCACATGGGCTGACGTCATGGAATGAGCCTGTCTTGCATGGCTAGGGATGGGAGAATATAAAATTAAAGTCAGAGGTGGAATTTGGTCTGGACTAGTTAAAAGGTTTGATGAAATTTACCACAGATCGCTACCTGACCTAAACTACTGCAATATAATATAGTGTAACTGTAATTTTAAGGAACCGTGTCCTTTTATGTCTAAACATCTGCATGTCAGTATTACAACTTTCAGTCAAAAAGTCATCAGAAAACGTTTTGTTTAAAAGGACCTGAATGAAGTTGTTTTGGTTTTGATACTTTTTTTCTGATTGTGTTTTTGCACATTTACAAGAAAACATTGCCACATGCATGGAGACCAGATAAATTAAAACCTGAATAGCTCCTATACCAACATTTTACTTTTATCCACAAGATTAAAAATTAAACATGAATAAGGGTTCTATTCGGTAGTCATAAGTAATGGGCCCTGATGTATTAAAATGGCACGAATTCCATAACAAAAAACAAAACGCTATATCATGATTCCCGAGGTCTGAACACAATGACGCCATCTTGTACATCTAAAGTTCCTCCCCCCGCCGACCGACTCCCTTCCCCCTCCAGTGGAGACTGAATTCCTCTCATCTGTCTAGTCAACGCTTCGTCTCCATCACCATCAACTTTCAACACTATCTGTCCTTCCTTCACCTCAAGCTGGCCTTGTCTCGGTGTGTCTAGCGTGTGGGAAGAAATGCTGTTCGATTCAGCAACACCAAAGTTTTCTGGATTGATCACAATTTTGCCGTCATGCACAGCAAGACGACCAGGTCTGGGCAGACTCTGACTGCCCTGAACCGGTGATATCTGGTTAGCACCTGACTGAACCGGTTCCGACTGTTCTGGACTGGGATCTACCCGTGGTAAAGACCGTGTTGTATGGTTTGTCGTTTCCGAGTCCGACACCTGTGTCACCGGGGTAGCAGAATTAACACTCTCAGTCGCCTGGCTTACTTCAGTCACTGGAAGTTCGTGAAGATCTCTCCTGCCGGACGCTGCTGGGTTACTAGTTTCAGCTGTGGTCTCGGAAACCGATTTAGGTCTTGACGATCTGTCAATTGTACTGTATGGTGGTGGTGGCGAGTCGCGTCTGTGAGCACCCACCACCTCGTGGTATGGGGGAGGGGTATCCACAAACTGGGTGAAGTCCGATGTTGGAACGTACTGCACCCCATTGTTCACATTGACTATTATGTTGCCGAAGTGCGAGTTTGTTCCCACTGCCAGGAAAGGGTCCTGCTCTGCCGACCTGCCCGCGTTGTTAGACCCGTCCTGATGTTGGCGGTGTCGCTCCATCGCTCGGGCCAGTCGGCGTGCACGCAGACGCTTCATCTTGATGCGGAAGACGACGATGACGATGAAGGAGATGAAGATGACGATGGCCACAGTACAGCCGATCACAGTGTACACTGTGGTCTTCAGCCAGTTAAAATGATACGTCTCATCAACGTCTGGACTTGTCGTACTGAAAGCTGCAACAAAGAGAATCAACAACACGTCAACATAGCACGGCTCAAACTCAACAATATGCCACACACTGAAAACTAAAATAAAACACTGTTGTGGGTGAAATGGCCAAATGATGGCAATTTGATTTTCAAAGTGACTTTAGAAGGAAATAAATATGACTGAAAGCAGCCCTAATCTATAACTGAAAAAGTATAAGAAATGACAAGAAGAAAGGGGAGAAGGTTAATAAAAAAATAGGTGAAGTGAATATTTATTTCATTATATTTGGTAACATTTAACCATATTCTATGTTCATTCGAAAAAAGTTCCAAATTATACACTTGGTTCTAATCGTAATATTTTAATATAAAAATACTACTACTTTCAGTAATAAAATTTTAAAATTGTATGTTTCATTAAAAAAAGTGATGTTACTAAGTAGTTGATAATGTGTCATTAAAATTAAAGTAATAATTAGTATTTTCTGGCATTACTGAATGCTTGACTGGTCCCTGCAAATTGTGCGACATGCGTCAAAATACAGTATGGCACCAAAGTAAAAACACAGACAGACCGACCGACAAGGTGCCAAATGAGCTATGACAGGGCTTAACAATGGCACCAAACTGCTGTCATTGAGATATAAATTTCTGTAGGTAGAGAGCATTACTGATGGCACTTTTGTGCCGTCGGTAAAACTTCTCAACAATGGCAAAATATATACACCTGGTGTACATAATCTGCCAATATTTAACATTTTTACATTTGAAGTATGTTTACATACAGCAAAATAACCTTTCAGTCATATTTATTTTCTGCCAATGTCACTTCAAAAATTTGTTTGTCATAAGCAGGCTCACAATTGCTATCAGTGGGCCGTTTCACCCATGGTAATTCTTTTAAAAATTGCAGTGGGAGACAAATTGTTAAGTTTGAGCCCTACTATGACAATAAACAAGTCAGGGTCTTTGAACTTTTTGTTTGTTATTACGGTGAATTTGACATCTCATTACTGGAAATAACTTGGCAACTTGTGTCTACTTTTATCATTTTGCCAGCTAGACTAGGGCCTGCAAAAAAGTTATTTTGTTGTACAAGTCTATTTCAAAATTGTGTATACATTTTGCCATCATTGAGGACGTTTATCAACAAGAACAATTTTTATTCGCCAGCAACTTACATCAATGACATTGTTAAGTTTGTGCTCTGTGTAACGTCTAATCAGCAGCTATTGTGTCATACGTATATTAATTGTGAGATTAGTATGTGGGATAATAACTCAACTAAGCATGGACTACTTCTATTATTGCAACTTTCCCAGACAAGACAAAACAAATCTGGCAGGTCCTCTAAGGGGATTTAAAAAACATTTTGACATCACAAACATATACAGATGATGAGATGAATGTTAAAGCTGCAGCTACTCATGTAAGTGGCACCAGATATGTCCTGTATCTCTGAAAAACTATTGAGTAACTTACAGGAGCAGTTCTCTTCATCTGTTCCATCAGAACAGTGGTCTGTTCCATCACACACCAGTCGTTTGCTGATACACCTACTGTTGTTACACCGGAACTTGTCACGACAGATGTCTTCTGAAAGACAAAAACAAGACTCAGCCAACTACATAGACAAACTAGTTATAAAGTGTGCTTCTGTTTAATGACATCACTTGAGTACAATGATTTCTTAACCATAGACTATTGGACGTCAACCATTTGGCAATTTTGACACAGTAACAAGGGTTCTTTTATATGCACCATCCCACAGAAAGGATAGCACATATCATGCTTTTGATATAAATGTCATCAAAAGATCACCAAAAAACAAAGACTGCTACCATCTCCTAACTAGACAGCAGCAGGTCACACTCGTTCGTCTCCGCACTGAACGTAACTGGCTAAACTCAAACATGCACAGGAAGTTCCGCCTTGCCTCCTCGCCTATATGCACATGCGATCAAGAAGACCAGACAACAGAACACATCCTCCAGAGATGTCCACAGCATCAGAAGATCAGGGAGGAGATCTGGCTAGCAAGCTCTATGGCAACAAGGTGGACCTCTATGGCAACAAGGTGGCAAGCCATAGGATTACAAATTTCATGGGAAACACTTTTTGGGTTCCGTGTCCTAAGATCATGGGAACCCATCGGAACCTGTTTTTAGGTTCCACGAAAACAAGTTATGGGAACCCATTTTTTATACCATAATGCAATGTATTGTCAAAATGCTATACAGGTTGGGTAATATGTTCGAATCTTGCCAACTGACTTATTAGTTTAAATGACAACAAATAAAGGTTCCAATCCTGCCAAATGACTCAGTGGCTGTATTTAAAATAAAACAAATTTGGTTTTTTTTTTTTACATCAAATAAAAGTTCCAATCCAGCCAACTGACTGTTCTGAGGCTTTGTGTCTGTCCTTGAATAAACAAAATGTAGAGACTCATCAGTGTCGATTATTATATATGTTAATAAGTTTAATGATGCCCAAAAGTTCTGAAAATCACCAAGTCCCAAACTGGCCATTTGCACCATCACCGTTATACACCGACTCACGGCGAGTGCTGAATGCAAGATACATCGATCTGTTTGCATTACGGCCAGTTCTGGGCTGAAAAGGCCGAGTCCGCCAATGCTACCCGTGGAAAGAGACACATTTTCAAACTCAATATTTTCGACACAGTCGTGCCCCTTCCCCTCCCCTCCACATTACATACGCATGCTGTACGGACACAGTGACAGCTACATAAATATAACAGTTCACGTCATTTCCGCCCTTAATGAAAAGACAGGAAATAGTGGAGCTTATTCGATTGTCACCTTCAGTACTCAAGTACGTGCGTGACATCGGCAATATATGTATCGACTTCACTGACAGTAATAAAAGGTTAATTATTTTTATCATTTAGGTCCATAAATTTAATAGCGACACTACAAATAATTAACGCCAGTGATTTTGTTTCAAATGTGCAATTTACATATGGATTAATTATTCTTTGGAGCAGATGCCATGATTTCAATGTTACAATTTTTGGTCGGGTTTGGTTTGAGCGCGTTGTCGACCTCCGATTCGGGTTTACTCGAACACTGAAGTATGGCAAACACTAAAATCCGAATCGGGTGTCGTGATTGTGTTGAAAACTATCTCCAGTAGTTTTATACGAGAAACATTATTATTTGTATAATATATTAAAAAAAATTTTTTAATCAATATAATAATCATGGGAAACAAAATTTCGGTTCCGTGGTTTTGCCGACACGCTACCGGTAACGATCGTTACCGTGAAATCCGATGGCCTGAGGTGGACCTCTATGGCAACAAGGTGGATCTAGAGAGGACGATGCTCTTCATTGTACAATCAAATATAAAAGTGTAACCAGAGAACGCAAAGAAGAAGAGGAATATAAAAGTCGTGGTGCATGAAGCGAGCACTTTACTACTGGGCTACATCCTGCCCTATAGATAAAATAATTACTTCAGAAGGAACTTTTATGCCAAATTTGTGTAAGTGTAGTCACATGGTTTAGCTCGAGTGTTAGCTTTTATAAAAAAAGATTAAACACTTTTGTTATTGCATGGAACAGTCAAGTATGTGAAGGTAATACTAAACCAAACGTGCTCAAACCATGAAAAAGTTGCTGTATCCATTTAGGTACATAGGTACACAGAATGTTTACACAGAGAGGTCATTTTCATTCCACAACAATTACAAGTATGATTTTGTTGATGCCCAGGAGTAGGGAGTTGTTGATGCCTGGGGGTGGGTATAGGAGTGCAGAATCGACGAGTACAAACCTGCCATGAGTATTTTTGAATGCTACATTTTGATTAAACATTGTAGAAGCAGACTGAATATTGTAATACAGATGTCA
This sequence comes from Dracogyra subfuscus, assembly GCA_016106625.1. Taxonomy (NCBI): domain Eukaryota; kingdom Metazoa; phylum Mollusca; class Gastropoda; order Neomphalida; family Peltospiridae; genus Dracogyra; species Dracogyra subfuscus. The sequence goes on along the minus strand of JAECMU010214598.1, from coordinate 8,128 downwards.
TAGTGGTAAACTTGACCAGGAGGTGAAGCTAGGTTTACACAAGTCCATACACCTCTGCCAGTAAAATGGATGTGTTTATACGGATTCATTCTATGCAAAAGTTCCCATGCTTGAATATATTATTTATGTGCATTCACAAATATTTTAGTATTTGTTCAATATCATATATGTAAATGAATGCATATTATGCATTAATTTAATCTAGTTTCACGGACTTGCATCAACCTTGCTTATGCTGGTTTTCCTGTGAAGCATATATATGAAACATTTTACTGTTATTAAGCGTCACTCTAGTGAAAATTACGAGCAGTATACTTACTTGAACAGTTTACTTCATCGGAATTATCGGGACAATTTGGCTGACCATCACAGAGAAAGCGAGCGAAGATACACAGGTCAGAGTCGACACAGCGGAACTGGGTGATACCACACTTACCCCGACCATCTGGGTACGATGCTGCAACACAAGTATACATGTTACACATACATCATGAAACAGCTAAGTAAACTTTTTATCACAGGCATCAAAGTTAAGATTACTGAAAAACACTCAAACATGACAGATCAGTAGAGATTCTAGATATACTGCCGTACAAAATTTCACAATTTGTACTGTATGATAGAATACCCTTTTTGCAACTAAACTAATAGAACAATCCGAAATAGGCCATAGAGGACAATGAATTCTGTATCTTCAGTACCATTCTATTAACTGATTCAATTAATGTAAAATACAAACAGGAATGGCACCAGCTCTTTCCTTGATAGAGGTTCCTTAAGATTGGTGATGTGTTATCACTAGACAACTTGAGATAAATAGGTTGTCACGGAAATCTGCAATGTATTTTACTTTGTACATCTGCAATTGTAAAATCTTCTTTAACATGTGACATAAACATGGCTAATACAATAATATAGTTAACTTTCTATATAAAAGTCAAATAAAAAGTTAATTTACAGCCATCTTCGTCTTTCCAAATGCACTATTACATGTAGTTTATTATTTCAGTTATATCCCACATGCCTGCCAATAGGACTGAGAGAGAAATGTTTTATTTAACGACGCACTCAACACATTTTATTTACGGTTATATGGCATCAGACATATAGTTAAGGACCACACAGATTTTGAGAGGAAACCCGCTGTCGCCACTGCATGTGCTACTCTTATCTCGATTGACAGCAAAAGATCTTTTTTGTGCGCTTCCCACAGGCAAGACAGCACAAACCATGGCCTTTGCTGAACCAGTTATGGATCACTGGTCGGTGCAAGTGGTTTACACCTACCCACTGAGCCTTGCGGAGCACTCACTCAGGGTTTGGAGTCAGTATCTGGATGAAAAATCTGATGCCACGACTGGGATCCAAACCCAGTACCTACCAGCCTGTAGACCAATGGCCTAACCATGATGCCACCGAGGCTGGTTACATAATTAGATGGCCTAACCACAACGCCACCGAGGCTGGTCCCCCAATAGGACTGATGCTTATAATGTTTGTAAAACCCATCTCACTAACAGGACTTATGCTTATAATGTTTATAAAAACCCACCTCACTAACGGTTATATGCCACATGCCTGCTAATAAGACTGATGCTTATAACGTTTGTAAAAACCCATCCCACTAACAGGACTTATGCTTATAACGTTTGTAAAAACTCATTTCACTAACAGTTAGGTGTGACGTGTAGCTCCATCTTTTTCTCCATGTAGCCATTGCCGTGGGCGTCGACGAGAATACACTTGTAGCGCCCTGCGTCTGACCGGTGCAGGTCTGTGATGGTGAAGACCACCGTATAGTTATTGAGATGACGCTGCTGGAAGCGAGAGTTGGGTTGCTGAGCCTTCCAGTAGATGTTGCGAGTGGGCACGTCACTGTTGGCCGAGCATCGCACTTCAACTTTTGATCCCTCAACCTTCTCAATGAAACTGCCAGATGAAATGTTGAGCTGCCTTAGTAATGTAGCGGCATCAGTTTTCAGGTCTTAAATAAACAACACACACAACAAGGTTAAAGAAGCATTCTGAGAGTACTCATGTCCCCTACCTGACATAACAATTTTTATCTCCTAAATTCAAGAGCTGTACTTCTGTGAAAAGTGGGTAAAACCAGGATTCTACCTAGCATCTGGAAAATGGGTGTCATCATGACTCGCATGGTTTTATTTTGGGAGTCATGCATTCATCTACGATACATTTCCTAAATCACATAATTAACTGAATAATTGTTGTGTTTATATTACATGCACTATTCTATCTATATAATACATGTATCTCTTGAAAACTTCGATCTCTCGATCTGAAGCAACAGTCCTGGTCAAGATGCTATACAAACTAGTGATACCTAACAGCCTTCAAAAACACCAACTTCGAAAACTCAATAACTTCGATATCTCAACTTAATTCTTTGGTCCAGCTATAAAAATGTATTGAGTATGCACCTCCAAACTCAATGAGTATAGATTGATCAAACTGTCGTTTCTGATAGTATTTACAAGATGAATATATTTTCAATTATGTCAATCAAGAGAAGCGTGCCTATCTCTGCCATGTTTTGACATCTGTAATCCATCAACGTTTATTATATCATTTATTTATATAGGTATGCAAATGCCTTCTTTTTTCCTGTCAATAACTACATGTAGCCTATATGCCATAACATACATTTCAAATTCATCGGAGTTATCTTTTTTGTTTTGTTGTTTACTTAATTTTATAATATACGCAAAATTAATGTACCACAGCGTCGAAGATGCCAACAACTGGGGTGGGGTGGGGTTTTATGGCATGGGGTGTGGCGACTCTTGATATATTAATTCGGCTTTCAACTGGGGATGAGGTAGGCAGCGAAGTGCACGCTTCTTACAATATTAAGCAAAATCAACCAAATGCAATAGAGTTTCAAATTTGAGCTAACTTAACAACATGTATAACAAATTCCTCAACCCATTTTTATCCCTGTTAACAAGGTTTTTAATCAATATAACACTAACAGGATATTAATTACATTTTCTTGCTTAGAATATGAATGTTTGCACAGTGTGTTTCTGGTATTCCTAATATTTATAGTAGCTTAAACAGGATTTTTAAAAAAATATATATATTTACATATGTGTACAAAATTATTGAAGCTAAACTCTCGTTTCAGCTGCTAATTTGCTTTTTTCTAAATCTGAAATATGCCCAGTATATATTAATGCATTTTTTAAATGTTTGTACTGGCTTATACAATCCATAAGTAACTTATTCAATTAATACAAAGAAACACTAATTCAATCATACAATACAAATACACACTACTACTAATTAGAATACTGTATAACTGGTCATTTTCGTGGTTTATGAGTTAATTGGTTTTGACCTTTTCAAGGTTTCATAATTTAGCATATATATAATCAACATTAAAAAGGCTCACATCAACTTTCATTTGCATATAGCCGATGCTTAATAATTACAATTGAGTAATACAGTATGCTATTAACGAGACAAATGATCAGTCTTTGATTGTTCATGTAAAACCAATTAAGATTAGTGTGAGAAGTTTTCTTCGTCAGAATGTGTGAGCTTGTCATCTTTCATACTAGTATAGTAAGCTGGCCAGGTATACTACAAGAGAGCATGGCAGCAAATTCAATATTTGGGTAAATTGTCAGTTTATTATTTTTTATCATAAGGAATATTTTTAATCGAATTTTCAAAGTTTTATATTTTTCAAAGCCGCTCACCTGCTCTTGAAAGCCATGGAAATAAAGTTTGTTTGGTTTAAGGACACCACTAGAGCACCTTGATTAATTAATCATCGGCTATTGGATGTCAAACAGATGGTAATTATGACTTGTAGTCACCAAAGGAAACCCGCTACATTTCTCCTAATGCAGCAAGGGATCTTGTATTTGCACTTCCCTAAAGATAGGGAATCACATACCATGGTCTTTGTCCAGTTGTTGTGTACTGATTGCAATGAGAGAAAACCAACTGAATGGATCCACCGAGGTGGTTCAATCCTGTAACGCAAGTACCTCAACTGAGCACTCACCCGACCGAGCTATATCCTGCCTCCCACCCCATGAAAATAAACCTCACAAAACTTTTGCATTATATGGTAACATACTTGGCAAGACACAACAGGTGCTGATAATAAAGAGAAACGCCCTCATCCTCCAACCATTTCTATCATTATGGTTCCTTAGATTACTTTCGTCTCAGTCACCATCATCTTGGAAAGTGACATCACCTGCAATAAATAAAATTAAAACTAAACAATCTCCACAAAAAATTATGTTTGAATAGGCATGTAAAGTTCTCTATAACCAATAAAGTGAAAATTCATGTAAAAAAATATTATTACAATTTACATTATAAAGCCATACCACCTTGCAAAATATATATTTTTTAAATCTGTTTAATTTCTGCAAACAAACTACACAGGTACACTTTTAATATACAGGGAAGGAAGGAAGGAAGTGTTTTATTTAACGACACACTCAACACATTTTATTGACGGTTATATGGTGTTAGGCATATGGTTAAGGACCACACAGTTATTGTATGTGCCAATCGCATAGACAGGATAGCACATACCACGGCCTTTGATGTACCAGTCGTGGTGCACTGCCTGCAGCGAGAAATAGCCCAATGGGAATCGATCCCAAACCGACCGTGCATCAAGCAAGTGCTTTACCACTGGGCTATGTCTCGCCCCTTTAATATACAGGAAAAGAAAGAAAGAAATGTTTTATTTAACAACGCACTCAACACATTTTATTTACGGTTATATGGCATCAGACATGGTTTAAGGACCACACAGATATTGAGAGAGGAAACCCGCTGTCCCCACTTCATGGGCTACTCTTTCCGATTAGTAGCAAGGGATCTTTTATATGCACCATCCCACAGACAGGATTAATATACAGGGATGCAGAAAGTACTTACCTGCTCACCAAATGCAAGAAAAGGTTCTGACAGATGAGTTAAAAAATGCAACTACCAGTATGACGGGTAATTATCTTTTTCTGATTGATTGTATAATAATTTTATTTATTTACTGATTTTATTTCATTACTATTTTTATTTATTATTTATAGTCTGTATAGGAGAGATAGAAGTATTACTAATACTATTAGCGGCTAGCTAGAAGTCAGTGAAATACAATCAATTTCATCAATACATTGAAATGCTTGATGCTGAAAAAAAGGTACCATTATAGCAAAATCAGTTTAGTTTTTTCGCCTACAAATAGGTTTATCATTAGTAATGACACAAACACTTATACTTATAGATTTCATTTAAGTGGGATTCTAAATTCTCAGGTGGGATACCTGATTTTGAAATGTTAGTATCCAACTGGGATACTGCCCCAAATATTTAATCTCAAACATTGTATACCGGTTTATCGTTGCAGCACTAATTTATGATGACTAACGACAACATATTAATAAAAAAAATAAAAAATAAGATACCACTTGAGAATATTGATTTTATATTAATTCTGTCACATACTTTGGATGCTTTTACCCTTTTATTCCATAAAAAAGCAAAATGGCAGACTACAGAAAACAATGTATTTTGCCCTATGCAATCATCATTAGTCTCATATGTGGAATCTGTGTCACTGCAATGTTTTTTCCCACAATTTGTGTCTGGACAAAATTTGGGATAAATATATAACAGTAACTAAAGGTAGGAGAGTAATTTACCCTAAGTCTCACTACACAGATCACTGCCAGGTGAGAGTTCAATGATCATGGTCCACTATATAGTTCCTAATTGTGACACGGTATGGTTCACATATTCACTTCTAGGAAATGATGAAGAATTAAAACAATATGTATGTTTAATGGTAAGCCTTCTTGTTGTTATTTTGTAATATTGTGCATCAACCTTTTGGGACATGGGTATATTACTATATAGCCCAAGTGACATCCGGAGTGAATAGGTTAATGAACCACCTGTTTGGACCGGTACTACAGCCAGATGCATTCATATAGCAAAAAACTGAGACAAAAATGTTCTAAATTTTGGAGTGAAAATAAATGCTAAATATAATGTTGTATGTTGTTAATGTAATGAGAACCCATTCTATTGGCAATCTTCGTTTGAAGTTGGGCAATTTGAATTTAACATGGGTTTCAATGGCAGATGACATCCATGTAGTAAGACCCTAGTTGTTAACAATATAGAGTCATAATATGGTTCAGACTTTAGGCTTACTGAAACCTACCTAATTTGAGGAATGCGAGTTTTAACTCTTTTTAAGTTTTGTTTTTCTTTCTAAAGCGAAACAGCAAAAACGAAAGCGATAAAATATGGATGAATAGCCTAATTTGCTAAATGAGAATTATACATGATTACATCAACATAAAAAACAAACAATTTCAATCACACAATACATAATCTTAAACAGCCGCAACTTATTTACACCCACTTTAACCTAGAGTTTAGCCGTAGGTTTTAATATTGTCCGCCATTTTGAGAAACTGAATAGTCCTACATTCTATTTTTCTATTAACATTTGGTCCTTCCTTCTTTAAGAAACTTATTTATAGTCCGTTTTCGCTCCGATAATTGATGCTAATTTAAGGTTATTACTACTATTACCGTTTGAGTGTTATTCATGACTTGTTTTTCAATAATTTTTCTGCACACAAATTATTTTTGATATCTTTTTAAGGGACATAACTCTAAAGACGAAAGGCCCAAAATAAGCAATACTGCTGATTGCCAAAAGTAAAATCTACCTACGCGCCAAACAAATTCCAATTTTGTATGTAATCCGTATGCGCATACAAAACCCGCAATGCATAATCCGTAGTAATCACTTTCTATGCAAAAAGATTGAGTTTATTCCATTTATGCGTTCTTCAAACACTTGTGCGTATCCATGCGTACACGCATCTATTGCCTACACAGCGGGCAGCATGGCCCAGTGGTAGAGTGCCCGCCTGATGCGCGGTCGGTCTAGGATCGATCCCCGTCAGCTGACCACTGGGGTTTTTTCTCGACATAACCATATGTCCGACGCCGANNAAAAAAAAAAAAAAAAAAAAAAAAAAAAAAAAAAAAACTATTGCCTACACATAGGTTTTAAAAACATAGGGCCATCGGCCTATAAATGGAATTTAGGATAACTGCGTAACCTGTTAACGTTCGTCACAGGGTTTAATAACGTGCACATTCAGAGAGAGCTGTTACAGCGCACGCCTGTCATGAGCGCAGGTGTCAACTTCTGCTGACTGCCCCGCCCAAGACAGGAAAGGGTTTGAGAGGGCTGGAGTGGGTGAGAGAGGGGGTAGCCCGCGCTGGCATGTGCATGAAAGCAGAAGCAGCCCGACCAGGGTTGGTAATGGGGAGACATTTGGTTTTAGTGCTAATGAATATGCAAATGTCCTGTAGGATTTTAAGTCGAAAAAGGAAAAGATGGCGTAATTTTGTGAAGGTAATTTTGACGCATATTTTAGAGCTGTTCATCGAAATTAAAAATGTAACGAATTGGTTGATTGGACTTAGTTGAACGAAAGTTAGCTCCTTGTCCCGCAACACGATTGAGTAGCTCCCCCCCCACACACACGCACACACACACACTAAGGCATCAAACCCGTACTCGGTGGTCACTTGCCTTAAGCGGCCAGTGTTTCCCTTCCAAAACGATTTATAATGTAAATGCACCTGCAATAAGCGGTCACCTAAATTGGATCCTAAATCGCACAAATACCTGTATTAAGAGTAAAGTTTTACTATTATATGAAAAGGGGATTTCTTTAACAACAGCCATAAGGTGCAGCAAATAACTGATCTTCACACCTTCCCGACATCTTTACTGTGTAGGACTCTACCGGCCTCGGTGGCGTCGTGGTTAGCCATCGGTCTACAGGCTGGTATGTACTGGGTTCGGATCCCAGTCGAGGCATGTGATTTTTAATCCAGATATCGACTCCAAACCCTAAGTGAGTGCTCCGCACGGCTCAATGGGTAGGTGTAAACCACTTGCACCGACCAGTGATCCATAACTGGTTCAACAAAGGCCATGGTTTGTGCTATCCTGTCTGTGGGAAGCGCAAATAAAAGCTCCCTTGCTGTTAATCGGAAAGAGTAGCCCATGAAGTGGCGACAGCGGGTTTCCTCTCAAAAT